>QFDW01001999.1:0-12271 GCA_003315895.1 Lactifluus rugatus | reverse complement strand
AGAGAGAGAGAGAGAGAGAGAATGTGTGAACTTGTTGTCGATTCAGTGAAGCTAAAGCCGAAGCTGGGGCTACAAACTACCCAGCTGAGGCCTATTTATACAGAGAATACCTTGACAATGAAACAGGGTAAACACTTGAAACCTGTCCGACCTTGATCGAAGAAGAGAAGAGGTTATGAGGCTGAAACATGTCCACCGTTAACCGGACAAGACGAAATAGGGCGAGCAATTGGTAAGGAAGGAAGGCAAGAGAAGAAGGGTGTTAAGTTCGAAAGTGAGAGAAGAGAATGGTAGTGGCATTAGTCCGTAACAGTACCCCCTTCTCTAGGGGCAGTTCCACCTGCAAGCTTAGCCATTCTCTTCACGGTAAGAGGTCCCTTCCCTGGTCCTTTGACGAGCTCCTCCCATCAAGTAGGACCTTTTTCTTCGGCCTTTATATCTATTTCCCTACCTTGAATGCTTTGGGAGGCCTTCAAGATGTTTTCAGTTCGGACCCATCGGTCCTTTCTTCTCTCATAGACCAGCTGAGAGTATTGCCGGTTTTCGGGAGTGCATCCTCTTCCCAATCCTCGATGCCATCGGGGCACATAGCAGATCCCAATGCTACAGTCTTTGTGGGCATTGGGACAGTTGAGGCCTGAATGATTGGCCCACTCTCTGCACCATTCGCAGTAGTCTGTTCGTGCTTCAGAGAGCCCTTCAGGTGTGCTACTGATAAGTCTCCTCCAAGGGGGGGAGTATCCAAAATATCGTCTTCTTCTGGTGTCCAATTGAGAGGTGCCTTCACCCATGCTGTAGAGGTAGACCGGATGTTCCCTCGAGAGTCGATGAGCAAGGTAATTGAGCACAGTAGCTCCTGAGTTGGCCTCGCAGAAATCTCTGGCCGTTTCTCCCTGAGCCCCAGTAGGCCCGTCTGTGAAGTGCTTCTGGATGAAGGCGATGGCATCCTTCTCAAGACTGCTGATGTCAACGGGGACGCACCTCTGAACCTCTTTGATGTAGGCATAGGGTGTCTCACATTCGGGTTTCTTTCCTCGTCCATCCCTGTCACTAATCGTGCTCTTTTCTTGAGAACTACTGGGCTAGGGAGGTTCGCTTGGTAGGAGTAGAATGCTGGCTTGCCTGGAGTAGCCAACTCGGCTTGTGGCTTCTTTTTCGGCATCACTAATAGCGCAGGAGACCTCGGACAGTAGGGACTCGATGAGTCTGTTTCCCTTATCGGTGAGCTGGAAGCATTCATCTGGCGCAGGAACAACATGAAGGGGGGTAGAGAGAGGGGTGAGGTCTGGAATGGTGTTTGGAGGGACGTAAGGCATGGTAGGCGGGCTGTTTATAAAGGTTGGTCGGGTGCTGAGCTGTCTAACCGCTGTCGGATGGTCTTTATAAAACTGTTCAACTAATTCTGGAGCATATACTTGATCCACAGCTTCCCAGCTGTTCTCAGCATCGGAATATCCCTTCCATTTGAGAAGGTACTGTAGTCTTTTTCCGCAGCCTACTCTTTTTGCATCCAACACACGTTCGACTTTGTATTCTTCTTCTCCCTCGATTATCTCAGGGGCTGGTCCCATGTAATTCGGTCCATGCGCCATGGTCTCTTTGTAAGGTGTCAGGAGGGATGTGTGGAAAACTGGGTGGACCTTTTTTTGATAGGGGATCTCCAGTTCATAGACCACCAGGTTGATCACCTTGACAACTTTAAAGGGTCCATACCTCTTCGGAGCTAGTTTTGTGAATGGGTGTGATAGGTGGAGGTTCTTGCCTTCTAACCAAACTGAGTCTCCTTCTTGATGAGGTTGAAACACCTTCCACCCCTTTTTCCTTTGTGTTCTCCTTTCTAACAGGCTCTGTGCTCGTTGCACTGCTGTTTGGGCCTGTTGTCGCTTTATTTCCAAATCCTGTTGCCTTCTCAATACATTTGGTACTCCTTTGTCCTCTTTTCCTTTTCAGAGCGTTGGAGTGAATCCCCAAAGTAGGTAAACCTGGTTGTCTCGTTCGGCCATGAGTTATGCACAAACTGAGCCAATGGCAACCAGGACACCCAGTCATTCTGATTGTAGTTGCCATAGATTCGCAGGTACTGTTCTAACCATTGATTCATTCTTTCCGATTGGCCATCTGTTTGAGGGTGGTAAGCAGTGCTGAGATTTTGTTGGATACCCAGCCTTCTGCAGATGGCTGTCATCCATTTTGATGTAAACCGCGGATCTCTGTCAGAGATCACTCTTTTGGGGACCCCAAAATGTGGGAACACTTGTGTGGCATAAATGGAAGCCACCCCTTCCGCCGTAATAGTCTTCTAACATGGGAAGAACAGTGCAATTTTGGTGCAATCATGATCCATGATGGTAAGGATGCTGTCATACCCCTGGCATTCTGGCAGATTGGTTATGAGATCCAGGGCGATGGTGGCAAAGGGTTCTCCCCCAAACTTTGGAGTGATGGGGATGATGGGTACTGTTGGTTGGGTTGTTCCTGATTTGGTGCTTTGACAGGTCATACATCCCCTCACATAATCTGCAATGAACTCCTTGGCTTGGGGCCACCAATAATCCTGGAGGACTTTCCTAGTCGTTCGCATGATGCCTGGATGGCCAGATAATGGATGGTCATGGCACCGATGGAGGATACTTTGTCTGAGATCCATGCTTTCTGGGACGACCAGCTGGTCGTCATGGTGCCATTGTCCTGCTTCTTTCTTCATAGGTGCGTGCTTCTTTGACCATTCCATCAACACCCCTTGTTGCTTCTTTTGCTCCGTAACTATGGCTTCTTCTAACTCTAGATGGGTTTGAATTGTGTGCAAGAATAGATGGGGTGGTAACACAACTATGTCGTTGTTGTCCCCTCGACCTTGATTGAAGTCTGGTCATCGTGAGAGTGCATTGGCCCGATTACTTGCTTCCGGTTTGTGCACGATTGTTATGTTAAAGTCCGCTAGTCGCCCCAAGTATCTGGCCACTCTCCTATTGAGTTTGTGGGCTTCTCTAAAATAGTGTAAGTTGGCATGGTCACTGATCACCGTGTGTTGATGTGGAGAGCTGAGAAGAAGGTGGTGCCAGTGTTCTAGTCCTCTCATAATTGCTAGGAGTTCCCGGTCATGGATGTCATAATTCCTTTCTGCTGGGTTGAATGACTTTGAATGATACCCCACTGGGCGGAGGTTCTCTGTTTCATCTGCTTGATAGAGGATGGCTCTGGTTGCATACTGCGATGCGTCCACTTCCAAGACAAATGGTTGCTGTGTATCTGGTCGTTGTAGTATGGGATTACTGGTTACTGCTTTAATCAAATTGTCCACTGCTTGAGTACACTCCGTCGTCCATTCAAACTTGTTTCCCTTTTTTAGTAGGTCATTTAGGGGTCTTGCCAACTGAGTGAAGCCAGGAATGAACTGTCTTTGGAAGCCCAACACTCCCAGAGTGCTTCATACTTCTTTGACTGATTTCAATTGTCTAGGCCAGTCCTCTAAGCCATTGCTTTTGCTAGGGTCGATGCGAATGGTCCCCTTGTCGATTAGGTAGCCTAGGAATTCCACCTGTTCTTCTTCCCACCTACACTTTTCCAGTTTCAAGAAGAGGGATTCTTGTTCCAGTATGTTCAGGAATTTGTGTGTAATGAGGCAGTGTAAGGAGGGGTTCTGGGGTGTGGCGATTAATACGTCGTCCATGTACCAATGGATCATTCTTGGGTACTTGGCTTTGAGTGGCGCAAGTATGCGATCCATCATTTTCTAAAAAGTGGCTGGTGCGTTGCATAGACCAAAAGGCATCACGTTAGCTTCATATAATCCTTCCCTAGTCTTGACAGCTGTGATCCATCTACTTTTGGGATGTATGCGGATATTATAATATCCATCTCGAATGTCGAACTTGGATATAAGTTTGGCATCCTTTAACTGGTCGAAGATGATGTCCATTCGCGGCAGTGGGTAGACGTCTTTTACCGTCCACTTGTTGACTTCCCAGTAGTCAAATACCGGTCGTAATCATCCATCCTTTTTTTTGAAGAACAACGGGGTCGACCATGGTGAATTGGAACAGGAGAGATACCTTTGTTCCTTCTGTTCCTTGACCAATTTGCACACTGCATCTTCTTCTGCCTCCATCAGCTTGAATGTTTTACAATTGATTACTTCTGGGGCGCCCGGGATTAGGGTGATGACATGGTCCTCTGGCCATGATGGTGGGAAACATTTTGAGGCCTTCTCAGAGAAGACTACTAAATGTCGGTGGTACTCCTTTGGTATCTTTTGTTTGGCTTGATCTTTCCCCGCTTTTTCTGCCATTTGCTGGCTAATGCTTGTTTTCATAATTTGGGGCGTTCTATTTAGCCACTTCCATTTCCATCCTTTTCCAGTGGTGCTGATTCTGATCTCTGGCCCCAAGATCTTTTTCTGGACCCAATCGATCTCAGGGTTAAATTGTTCCAGCCAAGGGTAGCCTAGTATCATGCGGTCGGCCCCCAGATTGGTAATGAAGAAAATTTGATCCTTTTCCATGCTTCCCTTTGTTACTTTTAATAAGCAGCAGTGTATCAACTGTCCTGCCCGATTTTCCGTTCCATCCACATTGTACACTTTTTTGGCTTTGTCCAGTCGCAACCTTCCTACTCCTAGTTTCTCGACCATTCACTTGTCAATAAAGTTTTCGCTTGCTCCGCTGTCCACCAGAGCAGTATGTTCAGCCATTTGTGTTGTACTTTTGAAGATAAAACCAGCATGTATTGCTTTGATCGTTGAGATACAACATATTTTAGTGGTTCTGGCTTGCACCCAGGCCAGGAGAGGCGAGCCTACTGAAAACCCTTTTTGAGAATCATTTTGTCCATCATTTCTTCGAATCCTGTTTCTCCGATGCGGTCCCTGAGTGCCTTGAGTTCCTCGAAAGGTTCCTTTGTGGGGGGTAGTTCTTCTTTTGATTGTGTCGTAGTTGTTCTGGCTTGGGGAGGTCCTTGTCTTCTGGCTTGCTGAGGAAATGTTTTCTGTGGTCGCCACCTTGGACATGTCCGTGCTAGGTGTCCTTTTTGTTGACAAATAAAGCACCTTCCCTCTTTGGTCAGCCTGGTCTTCTCCACTTCCAAAAGTGGGTGGTGATAGTAGCATCTACGTCCATGGCATCTGGGTCCCTTACTGGGCGATTCTTCTTCCTCATATACTCGGCTAGGTAGCATGGGAGCTCCCGTGGTCCGGGTTTCATAAACTCCCTTTCCCTTTTAATTTCCATGTAGTTGTTATGGGATCTTTGAGCAGCTTCTTGCCATTCTTCTAATGTCTCCGGTTTTGGTCTTTCCACCCTGAGTATTTCTTCAAAAAGTTGGGGAACCAGGCCTCGTTTGAACATGAGTACGAGCCCTTGGTCCAGCTCTGGCCAGTCTGCTCTTTTCCGGAGAATGTTAAAGTTGGTGATGTAATTTTCCAGGTTTCTGGGTTGCATTCAGAGTTTCTGTAATACGTTGAATGCATCTTCGTGTTTTGTGGCATATGTGAATTGGTGTTCTGCAGCGGCCATAAAATTGTCCCATAGCAATTCATCATTTCTTCCTCTTGTGAGTGTTTGTCTCAGTAAAGTTTTCAGGTATTCCTCCTTCCAGACTGCCACCTTTTCTCCCTTCATTAGAGATATGGTTATGATGACCCAGGTAAAAGGGACGTGTTCGACGACACTATCCCAGTTCATTAGGCGGTAGATGGTGAGATCATTTTTGAAATTTTCCCAGTTCTTTTTCTCACCGTCAAAGATATTTGGTGGCGTCCCCCTCATTCCATTGCTCACTTGAGGGGCTGGTCATCCTCCTCCGTGGTGCCCACCAGCTCCTCCTCCCAGATCACCAGGTCCTTCCCCATAGCCACCTGGTCCTCTTCCAGGGCTTGGGGGGTTTGCGTCTAGGGCTACTTGCATCTGTATTTGGGTGGCCTGAATAGTGGTTCTGGGGGCTGGTGTGTATACTGGGGGGATGTGGAGGGGTCTGGCTGCTGTCTGTACCAGTTGATCGGTTGCTACCATGATAGGCTCTGTCAGGGTCCAACTTTCCGCCGGTTGGTCGATTGGCGAGCTCTGGTAATATTGAGTGGGTTCCTGGTTCCTTATTCCTGAAAAAGATTCCGGGCTTTCTAATAGTTCCGGCGATTCATCCATGGCACTCTTGTATTTGGCTTCTTCCATTGCTTCAGGTAGTTTATTAAAGGTCCTTTCTTCTTCGGTTAGTTCCATATTGGGGGAGGTTAGGTACCCGTTCACTGTCCAGAAAAGTTCAAACCAGTTGTGGTTGATGAATTCACAGGCTCTTCGGGTTTCTTGATCTCAGTGGTAATAATAACAAGGAGGCCTTCTTCTTTCTTGCACCAATTTGGGGTACAGGAAGCAGATGGTTCCTTTCTTTTCTAATGGGACGTCGTCTTCTGTTCTGGTTGTGATGGGGACTAGGATAGATCCGTTTATCCAATCTACGTGGAGGGATTTGTCACTGTGCCATGCCAGTGTCGCTTTCGAGACTTATTTTTCTTGGGATAAGAATGTTGTCGTCTCTTGGATACAAGAGTAGGTAATCTCTTAGTTCTTCATCGTAGGCCGCGTCGACTTGCCACTCTTCTTCTATAAGGGTGATGAGTTCTTCGTTAGTTTGGATTTGTTCGTTCCAAACTTCTTTTTCTTCGGTATTTTCCACTCCTTCTAAGACTCGATCAAGGTCTTTTCAGAATTTTAACAGAAGTAGCAAGGTTCTGCTGATGGTTTTGACTTCTTCTGGTTCGGTTTGCTCGAGGTAGATATAGTGACAAGGGGTTTCTATTTCCAGTGCCAGCTTTCTTACCAATGAAATGGACAGGACTATACTTTACAAAAGTAACTGTGTTCTGATGCGTGTGATTGGGGAAGGTCGTTGATCAGGAAGAAGAGGAAGTGGTGATAAGGTTCTCCCAGGACAAACTCCAAGCGGTGTCTTCTCTTTTTGTTTGGATATGGGCAGCTTTTAACTTTGATGGTCATCAGATTGGCTACACACTTTGAGTGTTAATGCGGCTTCTTCTGGTGTTAGTATGCCAAATGTGTCCTGTAAGAAGCACAGTTGCCAAATGGTTTGCTAGATGATCTCTTTGAGAATGGATGCTGCTGTTTCGTCGTTGGTATTTCTGAGTTGTTCTAGAGTGGCTTTCACTCATTCTTCGAGTTTGGTCCTGAGCTGAATTAGCTCCTGTTGTTCTTCTGTGTTTAGGTTCAGGGGGTTCTGGTGGTTAGCCAGAGTGATGAGCTTCGGCTTTTGTTATGGCTCGACTGGGCCAGTTGCCAATGAGGCAAGGATCTGTTCTTTCGAAGTGATGGCTGTTTACTAAGCCTATCGACTTGTCCACTCTGGGGCACACTATCGGTTGCCTCCGTATGAGGGAATCCCCTAAGAGAATAGGTGGATGATCGGTTCTATCATTCTGCCTCTTTTGTCAACTAGACAAGAGAGGGTCAATCGTTCTTGAGGAAGCAGAGAGAGAGAGAGAGAGAATGTGTGAACTTGTCGTCGATTCAGTGAAGCTAAAGCCGAAGCTGGGGCTACAAACTACCCAGCTGAGGCCTATTTATACAGAGGATACCTTGACAATGAAACAGGGTAAACACTTGAAACCTGTCTGACCTTGATCGAAGAAGAAAAGAGGTTATGAGGCTGAAACATGTCCGCCGTTAACCGGACAAGACGAAACAGGGCGAGCAATTGGTAAGGAAGGAAGGCAAGAGAAGAAGGGTGTTAAGTTCGAAAGTGAGAGAAGAGAATGGTAGTGGCATTAGTCTGTAACACATTCCCTCCTGGCTCCAAGTCCATCATGACCATCAGTAATCCTCCGCTGACTCTGCCACAGTGATGTAGCCTTGGAGCAAATCCATAATTAGTGAGTAACCTATGCGCATCTTCACAGTACCTCTCACAAAACTTGACCACAACATTTGTTGTACCAAGCATTCCACAAAAGATTGCTTGCCTTGGATTGTCCTCAGCATCACTGGCATCATGGAGCCTCTCACGATATGCCAGGTGGACTCTATTGTTTGCCATGCCAAAGTTTGAATATGGGAGGTAACAGCTTCGCTCCAGCGCCACAACTTCCATCGTCGTCATTGCGCTATACACTTTAATAAGAGAGTCAATAGCCCTAGCAATGACATTGAAGACTTGCACAACATAAGTCACATGGCCTCTGGAGAAGGGTCCTCCCCCGAGATATATGTAATCGGTGAAGTGTTGAACAATTGGGACATGTGCGAAAACACTGCCTAGGAAGCATATATATGGGCCTGTGATGGCAATAATAAGGCAGGGACAGCATGAAATATTGCGTATGTCATCATACTGCTCAGGTGGAATGTCACTCAAAGCATTTCTGGCAAAAAAAACCACGTACACATTTCTGGACAACATGTTTCCTGTAAGTGAGTCCAGCCTGGAGGCCAGGGTCGCCGGAACCAAGTTTGACTTTAAGCTCATAAAAGACAGCGACTGCTCGTTCACCAGTGTGCAGGGTCACATGTGTGGCACCATCCATTTGAGCGCTTCTACTTTCTGTCACGACCTCAACTTGGATTTGGACATTGAAAAGCTTTTTGAGATGGCCAAATGTCACATCCACTCATTTATCTTCATTCAGATAGATAGTCGCTGCATAGAGTAAGAATTCCCCGGTTCTGGCCAATAGTTCCTGGCTGGGTTCCACCTTAGAGACATCACTCAGCACATCTATGAGCTCCGTAAAGGCTTTACAGTACAGGCCAATAGATGGGCCCGTTAGATCGGGGGCAGGCCGCCTGTTATAAATTGGGTTAGTGTTCTGTTCCTTTATGTATTCACCAGCAGAATGCGATACTGTTGAAGGCGTGATTGCTTTGCGCCCAGCGATAATGGCAGCCTCATGGGCTATGATGAACACAACATCATAAGAGGACAATCTGCAATAATGACAAGGCTTACTATCATGGCCACATACTTCGCTACATTTTCGCTTGACGCCACGGTAATCTTCTACAACAGGCCACACGATATCGGGGGTGCAAGAATGCAGTAGACAGAACGATGCGCAAATTGGAAACAGATAGACGAAGGATAAATCAAGTCAGAACAAATGACGATTAGTGCAATGACGATGATATGACATAATCACATGCACCCTTGTCACCAACAACGCCCTCCTGTTGTACAATGCATGCAATGAGATGTATCTTGTCTTCTGGAGGTTGTTCCGCCTAGTATCTCGATATCTTGTCAAGAGGCATGAATATGCGTTGAGAACCAGGGACATCTTCTGGCCTGTTAAAGCTTGCTCTGTCTGGCTCGAGATTTATATAGGGAATGGAAGTTTTCCATATTTTGATATATCTGGCAAGCACAGGATTTGTTGTAGGCATCATCTGAGCTTTTATCAACTCTTTCAGCTGAAAAACGATTTTGGAGCCTGGAACCTTGACTCGAAAGGCAAATGTGGGGTTATCGTCTTGGAAGATGCAATTCAATTTGAGCATGTCGGTGGAACTAGGTAAGGTGGTGGCTAACAAGATTGTGATGAGCTAAGGGGAGGGAAAAAAACGAACGCAACACACTTTGGGGTTCACTAGAGCTATTCTTCTTTCATCTCGCTATAATATTTGACATTTGAAGGTATCGTGGTCACAGGGACTATAACTTGGTACAGGAAGCGGAGAAGTGTGGCTTGTGGCGTTAGTATAGAACCTGACTAATCAATTTTGACACATTGTCATGGTGGTGTCACCACATATTCATCAGCAAACCTGGCCACTTGCTTGGTAGGTGCCAAAGTTGAGGACTAGTTGCCTGTAGTTGCCAGAGCTGCCACCTGTCAAGCCCAATATCATCAGGAGTCTTTACAAATTAACTCCTGCGTGACACACCATATTTGGACAAACATTAGTCATCGCTTAGTCATCTGAGCGGACATTGAAGTTCTTATTAGATAATCACTTTTTCTTGCAATAAATAAACAACTATATTTTAACAAGCTTCAGTCTGTGCCTTCAGCACAGGTTAGTCACCAGTTCCTGGCTCCTGACCCTTGCCTCCAGCACGAACTGCAGCTTGTTGGGGGCTGTGCCCCCAAACCCCTGCTTTATCTACATGTTTCAATCATTTCTTGGGTTACTGTGTCTAACATCAAGTTAATAAATATTGGTACATTATTTACAACTACCAACACATTTCTACATTTACAGTCACTGTAACAAAACTTCACTATATACAATATTTTTAGTTTTTGCCTTCTGCATATCTTCACCCCAGATTGCCTTAATATTAGCTACACTTGTTACCCTGGATATTCCAACATAAAGCTGCCTATGTGTAAATACAGGTCTTCTAAGATCCAGCCCCACATGCTTGACTGACTGCCCTTGTGACTTATTTATAGTCATAGAGAAGCACAGGTACACAGGAAATTGCCTTCTAATGAATTTGAAGGAGATTTGATCCTCTGTTGGCTGGTTTCCAATCCTTAGAATAAACACCTTCTCTCTAGTGTGCTGCCCTGTAATCAACTCAACCTCTAGAACCCTATTTCTATATCTTGTAAGAATCCCTCTGCTCCAATTGCACACTCTATATTTAGTATCAAGATTTCTGAGAATCATGATAGAACACCCAGGCTTTAGGTTTAGTTTTGCAAGTGAAAGCCCAGAGCAGTTGAACCCATTCAAATACTCAATAGGATAATTGAGCATAGGGTCATCTTCACCACTTTGCTCTGAAGTTGGGATGTAGTCTGCACTGTGGAAGATATGGGCCTGGCCAGGAAACCTATGAAGCACTACCTCATTGAGACTATCCACATCTTCATTTATACAGGAAAGGATGGTGCACTCTGAAAAGTACTCCTTAGAAAGGTTAGGAGTGTAGATATTGGGATAAATGGTGTCAATGAGAGAAGTCATATTATTCTCTCTACACTTGAAGTGCTCAGGCAAAGATAGATTGCCCCCTTCATCTGTGTACTTGCCCTAGCCCACCTCTAGCTGCCATTTAGCAAAGTTGTGTTCTACATCAACATTGGTGTTAAGGTGCATATTTTGATGAAGGTGTAGAACAGTCAAGGATCTCCACAGCACAGATCTCTGGATGCAGGCCCCCACAATCTGTGCACATGAGCCCTTGCGAATGACAGGGAGGATTTGCTGAAAGTCACCCCCAAACACAAAGGTTAGACCTCTAAAAGGCTTGTCTGAGTTGCAGATATCTCTGAAGGAGTGATCTACTGTCTTAAAAATGTGGCAATGCTGTATTGGGGCCTCATCCCAGATAACCAAGTCTGTGGTGCGAATCAAGTCTGCTAAATGGGAGTTTTTAGGGATGTTGCAGACAGTAGACTCATGGCAAGGGATGGGGATCTTAAAGCAGGAGTGAGCAGTCCACCCACCCTTGAGAAGAAGAGCAGCAATCCTAGAGGATGCAACACAGAGCACAATCTTGCCTTGAGAGTGCAAGTGGTAGCAAAGGGTGTTGTAAAGGTAGGTCTTGCCAGTGCCTCCAGGCCCATAAAGAAAGAAGAGCTGCCCTGATAAGGTGGTAATGGCTGAGGTGATCTGCTCAAAGGCAGCATGTTGATCAATATTGAGGTTAGCTATAAATTCTGCTGCAAGCAGAGCCTGTTCCTCAAGGTTATACTGGCGCTGCTCAACAATAAGAGGATTGCCTAACATGTCACCCCAGTTTTCAACCACCTATGGCATGGTGGGCCAATTTTGAAGTCACCTCCCAGTGTGAGAGAGAAGCTGATCAATAAGATAGAGGCAATAATCTTGCACCTGTACATCAGATGGATCTGTAAAGACTTGTTGGTGCTGAAGCTGATGTTTAAGGTCATCACAGATATATGTCCAAAACATATCCCACAATGCTCTTGGGTCAGCAGGAGAGCAGTTACAAAGGATGGTGACAAAGAGACAGTGAAGCTGGTGACCTGTCTGTATATGTCTTGCCTCTTCTAAGCACTGCTGCCACTCTTGATCATCCTCTAAGAGGCCACGTGCAATACACACTTCTCTAAAGGATGAATACATAGTGCCCTCAAAGGTATAAAGGTCAGCAAAGGAGGTGGCACCCCTAATAGTGGTAAGGAGAAGGTGTAGGTAGAAGTGCTCTCCAGAAGTGGGATGAGCATGATACATTCTGCCTATAGCAAAGCCCTTCTTCCTGATAGTCCACTTGTGTTCTTTTTTATTCTAGACCATCTTTGAGGGAAAGTCTTGATAAAGGGTATTATGGATATCAGGGTTCTCCAGCTCAGCAT
>QFDW01001978.1:0-28787 GCA_003315895.1 Lactifluus rugatus | reverse complement strand
CTCTGGGATCGGGAGTAGCTTTCCCTGGTATGACGAGACGTGTCAGATTAGGGTCGGAAAGGGAGGGAAATAAAAAGGTCAAAAGATTACCTACCTGGTCGAACGCGATGCCGAGATCAATGTGCACGACCTCACCCGTGCTGCTGTCAAGGAGGATATTTGATGTGTGTCGGTCACCCAAACCAAGTATGTGTCCGACTATGGATGTCGTCGCGACGCTACGTGTGTAATTGAGCCGCATGGCGAACCATGACATTGGCATTTTATGCTTTTCAGTGAAGAAATGTCGCATCACCGGCTTGAAGCGCTCCCTTAGCGAGAGGAAGAGAGGAATTAATTTGCTACTAAGGCCAGGGAGAGTTTTATGCTCTTCTCGCATCTTTGACATCTTTCCGTAGAATTCTTGGGGAGGAATATCACCTTTGTTATATCTGAGGAGAGAAACTGAGCTTCGACTCGTAAGTAGATTAGGAGATGAATTTCGTACTTTAGGTGTGCTCTCGTGAGCCATTGACCGAGCGGTAAGGTATTCCCAACAAATTCGAGTACGCCTGCCTGAGTCGCCAGCGGGATAACCTTGTAACCTCGGATACTAAGATTGCGCTTCTTAGTTTCGCGATCGCGGCATAAGACAGCATTGACAAGGTCGAAAACCTGTTCCATGACGGCATCTTGTCGCAAGTCATCATTTCCCTCTCCCTTGAACTGTGATACGACTCCTCAATCTCGTCTGAAAATGGTAAACGTGAAAACTCACAAGCTGTTTGTACTTGATACCATCTGAGCCACGACAATAGCATATTTTGGGGATGTTGATCCCTCCCGCTGTTTCGAAAGCTTTTTCATAGTGACTGACCCATATACAATTTTGATATTGAAGCGTGGGATCCACAGGAGTATTGGCTGTTAGGACAGGAACACGGACGTTATCCAACTTCAAGATGAGCATGTCGCTTGGTATCTCGTAAGGACCGCTTCGATTCTTGTCAACGGAGCCTTTGATCGGTCGTTTTGCCCACTGAAGATATGCATCGCAGACTCGTTCCACATCAACCAGTTGTTGATTGGACGAGGGGTCAGCTCGCAAGCGATCGAAAATGTCGGCAGCGGCTGCCGCTCTCTCTCCTTGAGATAAGGGGAGATCAAGACGGGCAGATGAGCGTCGGCCATTATTCGTGACTCCAGAAGATGGTCGGAGACAGTAAACTTGATATAAACTATGGAAAGGGTGTTCACGGCACATTCGAAGGATGAGGCTTTGCAGGGTCTCTTGGCTACCAGCGACAGAACCATTCTCGGGCTTTGCTAAGCGAGCGGAGAGCTGGTGGGCCAGGAAAACAAACTTCCGAGAGGGAATGCGATCAATCGAGAGCCGAACTTTGTCCTGTAAGTCACTGTCATTGAAATTGGCAAACCAAAGCGAGACCAGCCGGATGTGGCCATCATTGTCAAAATCGTCGGCAGCTTGGAGACACCGCGAGTACATGTCAATGGCTTGTTGTAGAAACGTGCTCAAGGATTCACTGTGTTTTCTGTAGCGTTGCATATCTTCTCGGAGTAATTTTTCAGCCTTTTCTTGATCAAGTTTCAATTCTATGTAGGTCCTTGAGCCGGACTGGGTTCTCAACATCTGTTCCTTCCTAGATTGGATTTCCTTTTCTTTGCGCTCTGCATACAGCTTCCATTTAATAGCGTCCGGAGATCGTAGGATAGCATGGTACTGTCGATCAGCAAATACCGCACATTGGTGATAAACTATTGCAACCGAGTGTTTTGGTCGATCGACAGAGACAATGAGTTCGGTCACCAATGATGCGGCGGGACTAAAGTAGTGAGTCCATATGTCCATAGGCTTCTCTAGGCAGGCTTCTGATGTCCACGAGCCCTGTTAATAGTGATGAGTTCATTGAAACAATAGATGGCTTGCCACGTTACCAGACGGGCTAGGAGCAAGGATTTCTGAATGTGATCCTGCGCCTTTTCTGTCTTTGTATCCGGGAAATGAAGACGAATGAGGTCCTTCAGGAACTGGACGGCAACCTTGTGCTCCTTTTGAGCCCAAAGAACGTTTGCGAACTCCTGGGATACTAAGGCGCTTGGAGAGCGTTCCAGCTTCTGTGCCCGTATCACGGAGTTAAGTGCGACTTGTAAGTTGTGGGATTCCCGGGCTGCTTCTGATATACGTGTAAGGCACTGTTTCTCGATGTCCATCAGGCCAGATATGAAAGGAGTCGGCGCAGTCCCTATTTGTTGCCTCTGCTCCTTTTGTCTCGCAGAGCGGAGGAGAGAGATCCGAGTAGCCACAATGTTCTCTAGTGCTGGGAAACTAGATGGTTCTTTGAGAACCAAATCGCGTAGGACAGAGGTAAACGTACTCAAAGTCTCCATCGATCTCACTAAATTTCGACCACAGAACGGAGTCGAGCATTCCGCTTCTCAGACATTCTTGTAAATCTATCCTCCGAGAATTCACCTGGCTCAGGCACATGATATTTCGCGCGACCTCACGGATTCCGACGAGGTCTTCTTCGCCTAGGGCTTGGAGGCGATCTATCTCGTTCATCAAGGCTTTCTTGACGACTGTATCAACGACCTGGGGATCACGTTCGCGGGATACAGCTCTCAGGGCATTGTACAGGGCGGTCCCTGAGCCCGAACTTGATGCTTGGTCCGGTAAGTCCCAGGTTTCAGTTCGCCAGCCGAGATGGTAAACCATATTTGAGGAAGCAGCTCCTAGATTACTAGAGTCGAAGACATTTTGTTGCACGCTCAAGGCAAGCGTGTCAAACCCAAAGGAATACAGAGAATGTAGGACGCCTTCCGTGTCAACACCGCCCTGATTTCGTGCTTCCAGAGCTGCACCATGGAACTTGAATGCTTTTTCCCACTGATGTTCGTGGTGGAACCTTTTCAGAAGGAAGTGATGAAGATCCTGCGTCTTGATACCATAGAAGCCATCGGGCTCCTCAATATGGCTGTAAATTTCGAATAAGATGTTTTCCGTGTCAACGCTACTCGGAGAGGCAACGTCCGGGCTTAAATACTCCATGGCGAGTTCATGGAAGAGCAATGCTGTTGTATACGCTCCGGAGAGTATGGCACTCTTACTAAGGAGCAAGAAATCAAGATCGAGCCATTTATCATATGCAAGCTCGTCATCAAGCCGAGGTGGTTGGGAGTGGCGGAGATGAAGAACAATACTAACAATGACTCGGCGGGAAGAGACGTCAGGCAGAGTCGAGTTGAGGACGCGGGTGAAGAATTGTGAGAGAATAGCGCGTGGGGATTCACTAGCCGCGGCGTCTCCAACTGGGGTAGAGAGTAGAATGTGGACTAGTATAGGTGCTGCTTGTTCAGCGAAGTCCGGATCAGCTTGCAGGATGGTTGGCAGCCGAGAATAGAAAGAATTCTGTTCGGCAAGGACGTCACAAAGCAGCACCGCGAAACTTGTAATCCAAGTCTGGAAGTCTTGGGCCATGTTTATGTAGACATCTGAGGTCAGAAGGACGCCAAGTAGTGCGGAGGATCTGGTGGCCGATCTGCGTGAGCGACCACGGAAGTAGCCAAGTTCTGCGCTATGCTCTGTCGTCCATGATTCAGGGTCGGGAAGGCTCTCAGAGGGTAGTGTGCGCAGTACGTGATATGCCATGTGAACTTTTGAAGGTACATCTGAATCTAGCATGGCAAAGAGAAGCTCCAATATTGAGCGCTCAGCGCTCACCGACGACTCAGCAGCGTACGATTTTGATGCTTTGCTTCGGGATGTGCGCGTTTGTTGATGCTTTGGGACTTGTCCGCTGAGGGGATTCAGCCCAAAACTGTGAATTTGCCCCTTATACAATATGAGCAATGAGGCGAAGGCATCTATGTCTGCCACCTGCAGCTGCTGAGAGGATGGTATACAGTCCTTCAAGCGCCAGAAGTCCACGCGGGAAAATTGTTCTTGCGAATAGTTACCCAATAATGACAACGTACGAAGACGCCGCACTACCGTGAACTTGTTCGACGTAATTCGAGGGTCAGAGAGGACAGACGATAAGGTCTGGGCAGAGATGTCTTGACACGCTGACTCTAACTCGGGGGATGGTTCATGCGGCCAAGCAGGGAACGCCTTAACAACTTGATTCTTGACACTGGACAATTTAGCAAGCTGAAGCATCTGACCCTCCAGCCAGTGCAGTAGGTCGGCTCCAATATTGGAACTTGTTGGGCTTTTACTGCTAGCATGTTCATTGGCCACACAACAAAGTCGAATGAGGACATTGGCGAGGCGGGAATCCCTCTCAGTGATTTTGGCAAACTGTGAAAAAGCCCACTCTAAAATTGACTTTGCAGCCAGTGCGAGATCTATCTGTTCCAGGAGGGAAATGACACCGTGGATGAGGGTGTGAAGAAGGACTGGATCGCGAAAATGCCGGAAGTGACATGAAATCCATAGGCATAAAGCGTTCATGTACCGAAGCTGTTCGTTGACAAGAGACGACTCCTGGATACCCGCGAGGAGTTGTTGAATGACATGGTATGTAGTAGAAACTGAATCGGTATCGGGGACATGGTCGCTTAGCCACTTGAGAGCCCGGAGTACGGCTGCGGTTCCATAGGATGGTAGGTTTGCCTCGTGAGTTTTCACATCTCTAAGAACACGGTACACAGTCAGGGCTCTGAATACATGCCCTTCACGCTGTGCTTGGCTACCGAGTTCCGCAATAATATCCTGGCATTCCTGATCCCCAAGAATGCGCAAAACCACAACGACAATACCGTCGATATCATTTGCCATTTGATCCTCAACGCTAATATCGCCAAGCCAACTCTGGTCCACAACAGTGGGGCGCCAGTCAATGGACAAGGAGGATCCGATTGTGAATTTATCCATGGTAGAAACGAGCTCATAGCCGACAAGGTCTGCGAAGGTGTCACGATATCCATTCACAACGGATATCTGGGCGGCCTGACAATGATTGATGAACGAGCGACGACCCTGATCAACTTTCTCCGAATCATGGCCACTTGGTATTAAGTAGATTGGGGCGAAGGCATGTAAAGCTGATTCCGCACAGGCTCTTCTGTCTTCGAAACCAAGGACATTTGGAGGACAGCGCAAGAAATCCATTCCCGCCCAAGAGATCGAATATGCGATTTGGAATATGTAGACCTTGAAGAGTTGAGAAGGATCACTTAGCCCGAGGCGGTCGGAGACGCCCCGAAATACCGCCATGATGTGCGAATTGTACTTATCGCTATGATAGCTCACTTCCAGGATGTGCCAATACGGCCCACGACGCACAGCTGAGCTTACAACCATGATGTTTCCCAGAGTCAAAAAGCGCGTGATCATATGCTCATACCTGGAAAAGGGAGAGTAAGTAGAGTTGCAGGAACCCATTTGGCCACTCACATGTCCAATGTGCGACATAGACTAGCATGGATCTTGCTATAGAAAGCCATGGGTTGGTTGTTTGTGAAGCGGGAAAGGTTAAACAACGTCGCGGTTGCGTACGCGGACCGGAATCGGACACGTATGTCATCATCCTGGTTAATGGTTGGCAAGACATCCGTGGGTAGAGTAGGGAGGCCATCACTGGCATCAGTATCGTCGTCATCGGAGGGGAGTCGCGTAGCCCATATGCGTTCGAATGGGTCGAATGTCATATATCGGGCCAAGAAGGCGACGAAAGCGTCGCGAATTCTCCAGGAGCGAATTTTAGTTCTTGTCTTGTTACCATCATCGCCATTGGTAACTTGCACAAGTTTCAATAGCCACCCAAAGAAATTGCGGATTTTGTCGATCGTATCACTGCCATCGAGCTCCACCTGTGTCCAAAAGTGTGCTGTTGAATCGAGCAAACGAATGATCATGAGTTTTAGCTCGTCGTTCAATTGATAGATGTATTGCGTAGAGAGTGAGGCAAATTTGACAAGCAAGTTGTCCAATGTTGTTACGTTGATGTTGAGCGTCCGACGGCGCACGTTGACTAGGTAAGCCTTGCTCACGAGTAAAAACTCATCGCCATCACAATTCAAAACGATGTCAGTTAGTTCCCGGTCCCGAGTTGGTTCCTCTCCCGACGACTGCAGAATAGGGCCAACGGCAAGAAATGACATGCAGACTTCCAGAATGGCTTCGGCGGGGATTCGGCCGCTTGTATGTCTTTGTGCTTCAATGGGAACAGTTGTGAGAGTAGCACCCGTAGAGTCGAAGTCATCCTGATCCTCCTGTTCTAAGCCATCAGAAGTAAAGGTGTGTCCAGTGATCCTAGCCAGGACAACCCTTAAAGTAGTTTTCATGGCACTCATCACTTGAGTAAGAAAATCTACCACCTATCATCCTGTCAGTTCAATAGCAGCTGTAAAGGTCTATTCATGACCTACCTCGGGGATTCGCCAGATCTCTCTTTGCAATTCGCGATGCAAGGATAAGCGAGAAGGCTCCTCACTGGAATTGGTGTTAACCAGGCGATGCAACACCTCTCGTCTGATGCCAGTCCCTAAGTTAGGTGGGAGTAGACCTATCCAAGGGTCTGGATCGTCATCTTCAGAGACACGGACAAGGGGGTCAAATCCAAGGACCACGAGGGCCTTCTCTTCGAGCGTCCACTCATTCCTTGTGAGGGCATGTGCGATACAACTCGCCGCTTTGCAAGCAGCATGCAGAACTCGCCGGTTTGGGAGTATACCATTGAGTATAAGTAACCCTTCGAATGACAAGGCTACAATGGAAAAGTCCACAACACGCCGAGCCCGCTCGGCGCTGAGGGAGCCCCCACCGTCCATC
The DNA here is from genome assembly GCA_003315895.1 of Lactifluus rugatus. Taxonomy (NCBI): domain Eukaryota; kingdom Fungi; phylum Basidiomycota; class Agaricomycetes; order Russulales; family Russulaceae; genus Lactifluus; species Lactifluus rugatus. Next base: position 22,012 of record QFDW01001978.1, on the reverse strand, counting down.
ACGTCGGCATCTTCTAGAACCTTCAACAAAATGGTCGAGACCCTGCGTTCTCTGGGACCAGGGGACACTAGGTCACCAGTTTTATCCGGGACGCTGAGTGTTGGTGAAAGTGAATCTGATAATAGGGGTTCCGTTGGCAAAGGGTTGAAGACGGGGAGCTGGGCACGTAGCAAGAAATCACGAATGACAACAGTTTTGTACTCCTCCCTGATGGCGTTTACGATGACAGATTCAGGGAGTAGCATGCGGCACGGTAATGCTGTACGCCTCTGGAGGCTACAAGCGCTGCTCAGGACGAGTGTTACATCGCTGACTAGAGGACGCGAAGTTCTTGACTTTCCGCTTCCGAAACCGCCTCGCAAGTCTCGAACAGCATGAAGACTATAGCAATCTGCTAGCCAACTAAGGACCTTGTCTTCGATACGCATCTTGTACAGTCGCATATCTTGACTGGCCACTTGTAAGCAGAGAGCGACGAAAGAGCAGACTGAATCGTAGGGAAGAGGGGGCCCTTGAACATCCATGTCCTTCGCGAAAGCTTCTATTTCTAGCAGAACACGCTGGGTGGTAAGGAGGTGCTTTGCGTAGAACAACAGTGTATATGCGACATGGCAAGCAGACCGGGACACGATGGGAACATCAATTCTTCGAATCGCATGTGTCCAAATAGGGTCCCAAGTTTGCGGCGTCGCAACGGAGGAAGATGAGGGAGTTGCGATTGTTCCCGAAGAACCTTGGTTTTCAGCAATCGCAGCTAAACACAGGAAAACCCAGGACTGTATAAGCGCATCGTCGCAAGTAACAAATTGGAGCAAGTGCGAAAGGATGCTCTGTTGAAGCCCGTCGTGTAAAACGGACCAGTGGCGGTCGATCAAGAAGAGGAGAACTTGAAGGTGATATGACCGAACTGTGGGCGTAGATTTCAACTGGATAGCATGTAGCAAGGACACTACGGGGCTGTCAAACTTGGCTCTCTTCCCTTCGCGCTTGGTGAGTGTTGGGAGTTGGGAGTGAAAAGATTCCGTTAAGGTATGGAGCTGGGATACCGTAAGTAACACGGGGAACTATATATGAAAGTGACACACTTTCTCAGCACAATCAGCTTGTAACTCCAAGATAGTCCACGAAGCCGCCTGGTTCGCGCCGAACTCCCAACCATGTTGAAATGTCCGCGCCACGAAGGCACCCGTCCTGATTTCACTTTGGACGTGGTTTCCGTTGGCGAGGGACAACCGTAATGAATCCAACGACAGACCATCAATTCCCCAACGGCTTTCAGCTTCTCCACCCAACAGGTGCCATAAGCGGAACACTCCGTCAACATAAGAGAAGTCAAGGGATGAGGAACTTGCTTCGGGGTACGGTGTCGTGTAAAAGGGGAAAAGTGCGTGTAGGACTATAATGAGATTCTCCTTCATGGCCTTGTTTTTGGTTCCCCACAATCGAAGCAGAGCATCCCATGATCTCTGCGCAAACTGAGTAACAGCATCTCGCTTGTTCAAGGCCAGGTGAGAAAGAGTCGAAGATAGAATAACGACGAAGTCCGGGTGAAGAGACGAATCAACAGGGTACAGATGCAAGAACCGTAACAAACGGTTCAATACAGCGGAACCCAAGTTTGGGAACTCAGTGGCAAGGATGGGTGCTGATGAGGAAGTAAGGAGAAGTGAAAGAAGCGATGCGAATTCAATCTGTTCGAGGGATACAGGTCGACTCTGGGTGCGTGAGGTGGTACTGCGTATCATCGAAGGTTCTGGTGTCCCACTTCCCTCGCGCCGCCTTCGCTTCTTAGTTTCGGCAGAGGTTGCTGGGGAGTCGTCTCCATCTTCGTCGTCTTCGATGTTTGAATCTGATCCAGCCTCTCTCCCGATATCTTCGATCTCCTGAATCAGTTCTTTTCTCAGAGAGTCCCCCAATACCACATTGAAACACATCTCTGCCAATTTGACCCACATCTCATCATCAATATGTTCCAGGTGTGGCGGATAGTCTAACACGCATCGTATCGCCTTTGCGTAGTCCAGTGCGACGGGAAGATATAGCTGTCCTTGATGGGAACTAGTTTGCACAAGATGGTTCAGTAGAGCCTTTATAACATTCTTGTGGGTTAGTTGGTGGACACTTCTCTCTGTCAACCATCGAACGGCGGATGCCACCTCTGCGACTCTCCTCTTGGCAGCGGAAGCGGATTTAGACCCATGAGTAGCCACAGACTTTTCGTTTAAGACAGCTGTAAAGAGGGCCTGAAATAGGGCAAGCCACCCGAGACGCTTGGGTGAATTGTCCAGCTCGGTAACAACACCGTCGCGGGCAAAGGCGGCACGAAGGGATGCTATTGCGGCATGCCTTTCTTTGACTCCATTTGACTTTAGCTGCTCGATAAGAGTGTTGATAGTCTTGTGCATGAGGAACACATGAACAAGTTCGAGACAAAGCGGACGCAATTCCTAATCCAGTTCCGAGTCACCCGAGTCACCGACCACAAACGCGCCTCGCCACAGCTGACTAACATATTGTCCGTTATTTGGCTCACGTTTATTATAAAACACGCACATGCATCAATGCCCTTCCTTTGAGAGCTCAATTCAACTTCAACATCACTAACTCATCTCAATTGTGAACATCTTTTTTTTTTTGTTTCAAGCGGCCTCTTTCTGCCCGGGCAGTGCTTTACATCTCCACCCTGCTCCGGTTCTGGTGATGGGCCAAGAACAGTGAACTCTGCCTGTCTAATCAGCGGGCAGATTGGTGCTTGAGAAGTGCAGATTTTTTCTTTCGTGAAGTCTGTCGCGGTTTTTTGCTACCACACAGTCTGTGTCTATTTACTATTTGCATGCAATGTCCTATTATCTGCAGCAAAATCTCTGTGTTTGCTTTCTCTTTACTTGACGCATCAAGCTACCCGGAACGTGACGACGTAGGCGCGAAGATCCGGAAATACGATCAGGGGAGTGAAGAGAGCTCTATAATTCCTGATCTAGGTGTTATTGCCGAACGATGTGATGTCAAAAACCCACTCAACTCCTGTGGAGTCACGTGTCCTCCAGCTTGTCCAGTTGTCAAATTGTCAACCTGATCTGAATTTGACGATATCTGGCGAGGCGAATACCCTAGCTAAGCTTTAGTCTCGGAAATGACAGGAGCCAGTGATAGTGGACGGCGAGGCAAATCTACGATGGAATGACAAACTACAGTAACTTAGAATGTTGGCATCCCAGGAACGGTTACTGTATCACTTCAAATTCGATGTGTAATTGAACGGAGAATCAGTTTCACCGCCTGCTGTCCTCACTACCGGACTCCAGGCCTGCAGGGAACGGAATATGAGAGAGAGAAGTCATGGTAAATTATAAAGACAGCTAGGGGGCCCGGCGTGGCAGGACTCTCTTTGGTTGGTACAAGGAAGTGGGAGAACATGAAATGTGGTAACTATAATGATACAAAGACACGTACAAGGTATGTGACTATTTAAGCTTGCCCAAACCCAGACCAACAGCAAGTTACAGCACCCAGCCAAGTGAGTAAAACCACTGCAAGGCGCTCAATGTTGTTCTAGCTACAACTTGAATATTCATCTGAGATGCTGACACGTCCTGTCACGCCACGTGACAAGACATCACAGAGCCGTGACAGAACGCGTTTGTGCTCGCTAGGTCCTAATCGAGGGAATCGAAGCAGTCCTTGGAAGGCATAATTGACATACGTTGCAGATCTGGACTGTTAAAATCTGCTCCGGTCAAGTGTGCCGAAAGCGGTTTTGGTGATCAAATTTTTCGCGTAGGATTAACCGCTGACGTAATCTGCAAGATGTTGGGGGATTGGGGTTTGCCCCACCGAGCATTAACGAGGACGATACCCTACATTTTTTTACTCAAAAACGGCATCTTCATCTTGACCAGCATTCCTTTTCTCCCTTGCACATGGCTGCTTATGACCACTCTAAAGTCGCCCACTTCATTGGTTTGTCTTCATCTTTCTCCATTGAAAAGCGCTCATGTGTCACTTGGATGTGTATGTCTAGGCGGTAATTCACTCGACAAGGCTCCTGCGGGTCGTGTCCACGACTTCGTCAAGGCTAACGGTGGTCATACCGTCATCACAAAGGTGAGTACCATGGGAGCATCGTGCCATTATTCGGTTGTATTGACTTCGAAGTAGGTTCTCATTGCCAACAATGGTTTGTGCATTCAGCCCCGCTACATCGTGGGTAGGCGTTGATCCTTTCTGCAGGTATTGCCGCTGTGAAAGAGATTCGGTCCGTCAGGCAATGGAGCTACGAAACCTTTGGTGATGACCGTGCTGTTGAATTTACGGTAATGACCACCCCAGAGGACCTGAAAGTCAACGCAGAATATATCCGCATGGCGGATCGATACGTAGAAGTCCCTGGCGGCACTAATAACAATAACTATGCTAATGTAGACCTCATCGTCGACGTAGCCGAACGTGCGGGCGTCCACGCTGTGTGGGCGGGGTGGGGCCATGCATCGGAAAACCCGCGCCTACCCGAGTCCCTCGCTGCGAGCAAAAACAAGATCGTCTTCATTGGCCCTCCAGGCAGCGCCATGAGAAGCTTGGGAGACAAAATTTCAAGTACAATTGTTGCGCAGAGTGCAGAGGTTCCTACAATGGCGTGGTCAGGCACCGGCATTTCAGAGACAGTATTGTCCGATGCTGGCTTCGTTACTGTCCCTGAACAGGCTTACAATGCCGCCTGTGTAACAAGCGTTGAGGAAGGCTTGAAGAAAGCGGAGCAGATCGGCTGGCCGGTTATGATTAAGGCCAGCGAAGGCGGCGGGGGAAAGGGCATACGGAAAGTTGATTCACCTGAAGGCTTCAAAAACGCATTCAATGCGGTTGTGGGTGAAATCCCAGGTATTTATTGGACATAGATTTGCTTTTGTATCTATGATGCGAGTGACATTTCAGGCTCACCCATTTTCATCATGAAGCTAGCTGGACAAGCTCGTCACTTGGAAGTACAACTTCTAGCGGATCAATATGGCAACGCTATCTCTCTCTTCGGCCGGGACTGCTCGGTCCAGCGACGTCATCAGAAGATAATTGAGGAAGCACCTATCACAATCGCCAAACCTGAGAAATTCGAGGAGATGGAACGTGCCGCTGTTCGCTTGGCTAAACTCGTTGGTTATGTTAGTGCAGGCACGGTGGAATGTGAGTGATGCATCCCTTATGTACATGTTGTCCAGCCTTCTCAACGGGACTCGTAATAGACCTTTATAGTCACGCAGAAGACGTGTTTTATTTCCTCGAACTCAATCCGCGCCTTCAAGTCGAGCATCCAACTACTGAGATGGTGACAGGCGTAAACCTCCCCGCGGCCCAGCTTCTTGTGGCGATGGGCATTCCTCTTCATCGCATCAAGACTATTCGTCAGCTTTACGGTGTAGCACCATACGGCACATCAGAGATTGACTTCGACATGGTGAAGCCAGAGTCAAACCAACTACTACGCAAGCCCCGCCCCAAAGGCCATGTGGTCGCTGTCCGCATCACCGCGGAGAACCCTGACGCCGGGTTCAAACCCTCCTCGGGAGCACTGCAAGAGCTTAACTTCCGCTCCAGCACTAATGTTTGGGGGTATTTCTCAGTTAACAGCGCTGGTGGGCTTCACGAGTTTGCTGACTCCCAGTTTGGTCACATTTTTGCGTATGGTCAAGACCGGTCCGAGAGCCGGAAGAATATGGTTGTTGCGCTTAAAGAGCTCAGCATTCGGGGTGACTTTCGCACTACTGTCGAGTATCTCATCAAGCTGTTGGAACTTCAGGCGTTTGAGGAGAATACCATAACGACTGGCTGGCTGGACTCACTGATCAGTAGCAAGTTGACGGCGGAGCGCCCTGACAGTACACTTGCCGTCATTTGCGGTGCGGTAACCAAGGCTTATCTCGCATCCGAGGCATGTTGGTGCGAGTATAAGCGCGTTCTCGACAAGGGCCAGGTCCCTTCCCGTGACGTGCTGAAGACGGTCTTTGGCATCGACTTCATTTACGAAAATACCCGCTACTCCTTCACGGCTACCCGGTCCTCCCGCACTACTTGGACCCTCTACCTTAATGGTGGCCACACACCTGTCGGTGCGCGTCCGCTCGCGGACGGTGGTCTCCTTGTACTCCTCGACGATAAAAGCCATTCAGTCTACTGGCGTGAGGAAGTCGGCGCTCTACGTCTGATGGTGGATTCGAAGACGTGCCTTATTGAGCAAGAGAATGATCCTACTCAACTGCGTAGCCCTAGCCCTGGCAAGCTCATTCGTTTACTGGTCGACAGCGGTGATCATGTCAATGCCGGCGATGCTTTTGCCGAAATTGAAGTGATGAAGATGTATATGCCTCTCGTGGCCTCTGAAGATGGCATAGTTAACTTCGTCAAGCAGCCTGGGGTCACACTAGAGCCGGGCGACATTCTCGGCATTCTCACTCTCGATGATCCTACCCGTGTGAAGCACGCGAAGCCCTTTGACGGCCTCCTACCCTCCTTTGGCCCACCCGGTGTTTCTGGCAACAAGCCCCACCAACTTCTTTCGCGGTACATCAATGTTCTGTCTAACATCCTCGAAGGATTCGACAACCAACCTGTCATGGCGCCATCCCTCAAGGGTCTTACGGATGTGCTTAAGGACTCAGATCTTCCTTATGCAGAGACGTCGGCGATTTTGTCCACGCTTTCTGGTCGTATGCCATCAAAGCTCGAGGATCTGGTCCGCAATGCTATCGAAGCATCGAAGTCCAAGGGCCCCAGTTCTGAATTCCCCGCCTCACGACTTAAAAAGATCCTCGAGCACTACCTCCTTGATAATGTACGTCCTCAAGAACGCACCACACTTCGTGCCCGGATTGCTCCCCTGTTTGACGTCGTTGAGCGTTACATCGCCGGCCTCAAAGCCCACGAGGTGCACGTGGTGGCAGACCTCCTCGCGCGCTACGCAGATACAGAAAAGTTATTTGGCGGTAGCATCGAGGCCCGTGTCCTCAGCTTACGGGAGCAGCACAAGGATGATCTCGATAGGGTCGTCTCTCTCGTCCTCAGCCATATTAAGGCGCAAAGCAAGGCGAAACTTGTACTAGCGATCCTTGATTACGTCAAGAAGACGGGCCTACCCGTATCCAACTCTGAGAGTCCCCTCTTCGAGGTTATCCGCAACCTTGCCGCTCTTGAAGGTCGGTCATCGACCCAGGTCTCGCTCAAGGCACGGGAGGTCTTGATCGCGGGCCAAATGCCATCGTATGAAGAGCGCTCGGTTCAAATGGAAGCAGTTCTCAAAGCTTCTGTGGGTAATATGTACTATGGAGAGTCTGGCCTTGGGCAGAACAAGTGAGTGCCACGTAGTACTCCTACTATGATTCTTATCTCACAACCCTCCAGAACTCCTGCAGCAGAGGTTCTTAGAGAACTGAGCGACTCGAGGTATACAGTATTCGATGTGCTCCCCGCGTTCTTCGTGAACAAGGATCCTTGGGTAACCCTTGGTAGGATGGTTTGAACGGCCAATGATACGTTATCTCACTGATTGTTTTCAAAAGCCGCATTCGAAGTTTATGTACGCCGAGCGTACCGCGCATACACCCTTCTTTCCATCGATTATGAAGAGGGCGATGGTACGGATGACGGAGAAGCCCCTAGTATCGTTACATGGAGGTTCAACCTTGGCCAGTCACACTCTCCACCGCAAACGCCGCGTCTGGACAAGCTTGGGTAGATCTCCAATCGTCACACTTAACAGCTAACTCAATTGTTTTCAGTGAATCACCTCGCCGTCACGGTTCTGTTAGTGATCTTACATACCTGATCGCCTACAACCAGTTCCAGCCTGTCCGAACTGGTGCTATTGCCTCCTTTGCGAACCTGGATGCGCTCACCCTTGGCTTTGGACATGTTGCCGCAACACTTCCACTGTTCGATGAAGCGGAACACCGCCAACGATATGGCGCCAATAGCCAGCCTCCCAACGTCCTGAATTTGGCTCTCCGAATTTTCAATAAGGCCGACGATATGTCGGATGCTGAATGGGCGGAGAAGATATGCGTCTTCGTCAACAGCCAGAAGCACATCCTTACCCAACGGGGTGTTCGCCGTGTCTCTGTTGTGCTCTGCCGCCGCGGACAATATCCCTGGTACTACACCCTTCGTGATAGGAACAGCGTTTGGCAAGAAGAGCAAGCGATTCGCAACATTGAGCCCGCATTGGCATACCAGCTCGAGCTCAGTCGCCTCTCCAACTACAACTTGGAGCCATGTCTTGTCGAGAGCAAGCAAATTCATATATATCATGGCGTCGCTCGCGAGAATCAACTCGATCACCGCTTTTTTATCCGTGCGCTCATCCGCCCTGGCCGCCTTCGTGACAGTATGAACACTGCGGACTACCTTATCTCGGAGACGGATCGTCGCGTCACCAGTATCCTTGATGCATTAGAGGTCGTCAACGTTAAATATCGTAACTCGGACTGCAACCATATCTTCATGAACTTCGTCTACAACCTCTCAGTCACCTATGAAGACGTTTTGGCAGCCGTGTCTGGTTTCATTGAGCGGCATGGAAAGCGCCTGTGGCGACTCCATGTCACCAGCTCGGAGATTCGCATCGCCTTGGAGGACGACGAAGGAAATGTCACCCCCATTCGTTGCATCATTGAAAATGTCTCTGGCTTCATAGTTAACTTCCATGGTTATCAAGAGATCACCACTGATAAAGGCACGACTATTTTGAAGTCGATCGGAGAGAAGGGTCCCCTGCACTTGCAACCTGTGAATCAACCTTATTCAACGAAGGAGTCCCTTCAGCCCAAGCGGTACCAGGCTCATCTCATTGGCACTACCTATGTCTACGACTTCCCTGCCCTCTTCTCGAAAGCCCTACAAAATGTGTGGATCAAAGCTCGCATTAATGACATATCGCAATCACCACCTAGAATGTATCTGGAATCAAAGGAACTCGTACTAGACGAGAACGATCAACTTGTCGAAGTTGACCGTGCACCGGGAAACAACACCTTCGGCATGGTGGGCTGGGTGTTCACCTTGCGGACCCCGGAATACCCCAATGGTCGCAGCGTTGTCGTTGTGGCGAATGACATCACCTACAAGATTGGCTCTTTTGGTCCTACGGAAGACCAATTCTTTTATTTGGTCACGCAATATGCGCGTGCACGGGGCCTTCCTCGTATCTATCTCTCCGCCAACTCAGGTGCCCGCATTGGCCTCGGCGAAGAAGCGCTCAACTTGTTCTCTGTGGCGTGGATCGACAGCGACCATCCGGAGAAGGGCTTCAGCTATCTTTACCTTACGCATGAAAATTATCTGAAGCTCCAGGCGAAGTGCGCTGGTGCTGTCCGGACTGAGGAAGTTAAAGATGAAGATGGCGAGCGTCGTCACAAACTTACTGATATCATCGGCCTCCAGGATGGTCTTGGTGTGGAGTCACTGAAGGGTTCCGGTCTCATCGCGGGGGAGACCTCTCGTGCGTACGATGACATCTTCACCATTACTCTCGTCACTGCTCGCTCCGTTGGCATCGGTGCCTACCTCGTCCGCCTTGGCGAGCGTGCTGTCCAGGTTGAGGGACAGCCCATCATCCTTACCGGTGCCCCCGCCCTCAACAAGGTCCTTGGCCGCGAGGTCTACACTTCCAACCTACAACTCGGTGGCACCCAAATTATGTTCAAGAATGGTGTCTCGCATCTAACTGCGAGTAGCGACTTAGAAGGCGCGACACACATCCTTGAATGGTTGTCATATGTGCCCGCAGTCAAGGGCGGGAAGCTTCCTGTTCGTATGCCTGCGGACACTTGGGATCGCGAGATCGGTTATGTTCCACCCAAGGGCCCTTACGATCCTCGCTGGTTGATTGAGGGCAAGTATGACGAGGCAACTAACGAATGGTTCAGTGGCTTCTTTGATAAGGGTTCCTTCCAGGAAACTCTCAGCGGTTGGGCACAGACTGTCGTTGTTGGCCGAGCCCGCCTTGGTGGCATTCCGATAGGTGTCATTGCTGTTGAGACTCGCACCATCGAGCGTGTCGTCCCCGCGGACCCTGCAAACCCTGCTTCATTTGAACAACGCATCATGGAAGCCGGCCAAGTCTGGTACCCGAATTCAGCATACAAGACTGCCCAAGCGATCTTTGACTTGAACCGTGAAGGCCTACCGCTCATCGTGTTCGCAAATTGGCGTGGCTTCTCTGGTGGTCAACAAGATATGTATGACGAAGTCCTTAAGCAAGGCTCAAAGATCGTCGATGGGTTGTCAGCATATAAACAGCCCGTCTTTGTGTACATTGTACCAAATGGGGAACTTCGCGGCGGAGCCTGGGTGGTGCTTGACCCCTCAATTAATGTGGACGGCCAGATGGAGATGTACGCGGACGTTGAAGCGCGTGCCGGCGTGCTTGAGCCAGAGGGCATCATCGAGATCAAGATGCGCCGTGACAAAATCGTTCAATTAATGGAACGCATGGACTCGCAGTATGCCGCCCTTAAGAAAGAGAGCAAGAGCGAGTCCAAGACTGCTGAGGAGCGGGCCGCCGCTGTTGCATCACTGGAGAAGCGTGAGGCTCTTCTTCAACCGACATACAAGCAGATTGCGCTATTGTACGCCGACCTCCACGAGTAAGTTGGTGACATCACCGCACTATGGCACGGCTTAACGCTTGTTACAGCCGTACTGGTCGCATGGAAGCGAAGGGTTGCGCTAAGCCTGCTGTGTGGAAAGAAGCACGTCGCTACTTCTACTGGGCGACGCGCGCTCGCCTTGCACGCTCGAATGCGCTTGCGCAGCTCGCCGCCGCTAGCCCCAGCCAATCACGCGAATATTGCGAGCAGTTGCTTAATGGTCTCTCTGGTGTCACCGGGAAGTCGGACCATCGAGCGATCGTTCAAGCAGTTGAGAATCTTGATCTTTCGTCTGCTGTATCACAGCTAAAGTTTGAACACCTCCAACAACTGCTTGGCGATCGCACAAACCTGGTCGACGGGTTTGTTCGGTTGGTGGATGGCCTCACGCAAGATGAGAAGGCCACCGTATTGACTGCACTCAAAAATCGAGATGTCTCACCTGGTCTGTCGATCTTTACATACCTTTTGGATATCTTACTGATAGTTGCGCTGTACATTAGGACCACCGTCGTACAGCACTGCCTGATCTCGAATATTACGACTCCGTCGTGATTACTGTAACATATGCATACCCTATTATGCCATAGCTAGACATGTCGCATTTACCGGCCGTTTTCCATGATTGTTGCTATCGTTGCATTGATGTATAATCCTATTGCAGTTCCCCGACTTGTGTTGTGTTGTACTCACCAGACAAGATGCGAAAGTGCGGAATGTTGCGATATGGGGTTTTGAGCTTACTTCAAGGGTTGACTAGGGCGAGGTGGTAGGCTTCTCAAATTGTGACCATGTGACCAGACGCGTCGCGTTCGTGACAGCCCTTTGACTGTCTAATACGCCTATGACAAGTCCCCAAACACCCCGACGTTCCAAGCGTCATCATCCCAATGTTTTCACCGCCAGTAATCCCTCTTCATTCTCGCAACAGCGCGATGATAGATGGGCATCTCCTCCACTCCATACTCGCTCTGCCATCAATGCAGACCTAGTTGACGATGAGCAACCTATTGATCATGCCTCCACGACTTTCTATCCCGATTTTGTGCGTTCTTATCATGCAGCCGACAAGGTCGGAAATGCGCCATCAGACAAATTTTCCATTGGGGACACCGTGTTGCTTGCAACTCATGCTAGAAGACCGAGCATTGGTGTTATTATTGCCCTGTGGCAAGTATCCCGGGCTGAGACCGACTTGCAGATGCTCGCAAAGGTACATTGGTTCCTCCGCCCCACCGAACTTGCGCAGTTACGCGCAAAAAGGGAGCACCTAGAAGTACGCCTTTTGTTCTCGCTGTCTACATCTGTAAAACCTCGTATCTTTCACCAGAACGAGGTATATTTATCCCTCAATGCAACGTCTGTTGTCGACACCTCTGCCATCCTCGCTCACTGCATAGTCTCATCTATCCCAATAAAGAATCATAAGCCCACCTCCTCGCGGTATAGGACTCCCGCCTCAGCGAAAGAAACTGCTTTCTTCTGTGCCAATGCAGTAGATCCTCAACGTGGATTGTACTATGCGCTCAACTGGCATGCCCATCTGGAGCAGTCTCTCGAACATGCTAAGGAAAGTGTAGAGTATGGTTCCGGTTCTCTGTGGGCAGTTGCCATTCAGCCTGTCGCACAGCGCCGAATGAAGTCGTCAGAGGTCGAGGAAGTAGCTGATTCAGAGTCTGGGACAGGTAGCGACGGGGAGTACAACAATAGATCGGGCGCTGAGCCCTCTAGTATCCACTCTGCTACCCGTGTCTCACCTCCAAGTGATGTTGAGGCACCTCGGACACCATCCAAGAAACGGAAACGGACCGCATCCGTGGCTTCTGCTACACCCCGAACACCACGACGCAAACGCGCCGCGCCATCTTTGGCTGCCCCGACACCACATTCGAAGCGCGCACTTCGCGCTCGTGCACGACGACTAGCCATGCAAGCACCACCACCCGAAATGGCTGGCGCCCTCTCCGTTAGCGAGGTGTCAATGGAGGCCGATCCTTGGCTACGCGCCATGCATGCGCTCCATGTTGGTGCGCGCCCCGAAGCTCTGCCTTGTCGTGCTGAGGAATATGCACGAGTCATGCGCGCCGTGGAGGAGTTGCTAGAGGAGGGCAGCGGCGGATGTATCTGTAAGTTTGTTAGCCCGTCGTCCAGTTACCGTTACCAGTAATAAAGCGATATACTGATTGCTGTCAGACATTTCTGGGGTGCCAGGAACAGGCAAAACGGCGACCGTGCACGCTGTGGTGAGGGAGTTGAAACGCATGGCGGAGCAGAACGTTTGTCTCCTGACAGTTTGACTAAAGAAGAGTTGATGTAACATTTGTTCTCGAATAGGAGACGAACCCGTTCACGTACGTCGAGATCAACGGCTTGCGGATACCCGAGCCAAGTGCTGCATATGGCCTACTCTGGGAGGCGATCTCGGGACATGACACGGCAACTGACGGGCACCTGCGCCTCAGTGCGAAGGCAGCCCTAAAACACTTGTCGCGTCATTTTGGGTCATCTCGGCGTGCGGGACCAGGTGGTCACGCTTGGTCAGTCGTTTTGTTACATAGAACAAGCCGGCTGGCTGAAGATAATACAGTGTTGTCTTGATGGATGAGCTGGACCAGTTAATGACAGCCAAGCAAGACGTAGTGTATAATTTCTTCAACTGGCCGACGCTTGCTGGCGCAAAGCTAGTTGTACTTGCTGTAGCCAATACTATGGACCTTCCGGAGCGTGTCATGTCCGGCCGTGTTCGTTCTCGCCTCGGTGGGTAGATTGTTCGCTCTTTTTGAGAAAGTGCTGACGATTTATGGTAGGTATGATTCGAATCAACTTCCAACCGTATACGACACCTCAATTGGAGCGAATTGTACACGCCCGTCTGGGAGGAAGTACAGAAGTGCTCTCAACGGATGCAGTCAAGTTTGCAGCCATGAAGGTGTCGAGTATTTCTGGTGATGCTCGGCGTGTGCTCGACATTTGCCGGTGTGTCCTCCAACCTGTCGGCTACGCATTTCCTGTTCCTGCTAACGAAAGTGTAGCCGGACGGTAGAGCTCGTACAGCCGTACAGGCGCGCAGCGCGTACCGACGACGTGAAAGATGTCATTCGCGACTTGCAGAACTCGCCAACAGTTGCGTTTCTACGCTCTCTCTCTCTGCACGAACGAATACTGCTTGCCGCACTGCTCAAATGCGTGCGCCGTTCGGGCGTCGACGAGATCCCGTGGGCAGAAGTGCGGCATCAGCATCACTTGTACGCGGGCGTATTTGCGGACAGTGCACCAGAGCCTCATGAGCTTGAAGGTGTGCTCGACGCGTTACTTGCAGCGCGCGTTGTACTGTCAGAGCCACGTGGTACGCGGCGTGTTGTACTTAACTTGGAGCAGTTAGAAGTCGAGCGCGTACTTGGCGAGGTTGGCGGACAGCAATGGCGAAATATGCTCGCTGCTATGTAGATGCTGTTACTGGGTTGTTTTTCCTCTTCACCCTCTGCGTGTGAGTACCTATGCTCTGTGTGTTTATGTGAAGCTCTTGCCATCATTTCTCGGACAATTACAACCGGCTTGAGGCCATGCAGAAAGGGAAAGGCCTACACATGGGCGGAAGGGCTGAACCAAATGACTAGACATCTGTCTCACTGCCACGTCACGGTTACGTTCGACACAGGCAATGGCAGTGGTCCGAGCTGCAGACTCCGCAAAACAAGATCTTCGCCATAAAAGAAGATGGAGGCGCGAGCATCGCCTGAGGAAGTCGAAGCGCAGCGCTGCTACTGATGTCCAGGGCAACAACCCTTCCAACGAATCAGAAGAGGGCAAGCCCATAAACATGCCGTACTTGATCGCCGACAGAGACGATGGATGAGTCTTTACACTGGTACCAATATCTTGAGAACATCTTACTGTACTGTAATACCACACGCAGGCATAAAGCGAGCCGAACGAGCGCCGGGCCGGTGACTTGATGGTACCACGAGGGAGAGCCGCTTGGGCGTCTGTTAGCCTTAGGCTGAAACTGGGAATGGTCCATAGATTTGCCTACGACAGCTCTGCCATCATCAGCTAGCGTCTGCTGTCTATCGTCTTGTACCCGTCACTTCATCTCATTTCGGTGTTGCCAGTTTCAACATATACCATGCCACCACAACCGGGCGTCTTCCCACTTCCATACGCCTCCACCCATAAGGCTCGGGCGAATCCAACGGAAATTCATAACGGCACGGCTGACCTAGTCACGACTTACCCGCCAACCCCGCACCACGCCATACATCACACATCTTCTACTCTATTCGCGGGGCCAAGTTCAAGACCACATGGTGTGTTTTAGTGTCCCATCCGCCCATCACGTATTTATGGGGTCATTCTTCACGTCACAGGCGCCAACATTGATGACGGAAAGAAGGATCGAAGGCGCAAGGAGATCGTAGGGCGACTGGGAAAGGAGATGAACGATCGGCGTGACGAGTACGTGTCTCCTTGTGCTCTCTCCTTGTCCCACGCAAATTCACACAGGTTGGCATCTGCGTTCCCAGCTGCGGTCGTCAATATACGGAATCGATCTCTGCACTCCAAAGCGTGGCCATGCAACTTGCCGCACGTCCAGAGACTTACCCATTGTATCCGACGCGCCTGTATCCTCTCACCATCGAACGTTCAGCGCTCCTCACTCAGCTAGCAGTGGAAGAACGAAATTCTCTCGAGAGCGCGGAGGCGGCCTATGAGCTCGAGCGCGAACACGTCGAGGAGGAGTGGAAGCGCGGTCGAGACAGGATACGAGAGCGACTTCTCGAGGGTATCGAGGAGCGGCGGCGGAGAGCGAGAGACGAGAAAGACGGAGAGGGAACTGTGAGCGGTAAGTCACTTTGTGTTTCCTTCGAGGAAGGGATGTGTGTCTGAAACGAAACATTCCGTACAGAGGCGGCTCTTGATTCTCAGTCGCGTCCACACATCACTCGTAAACTTCGCAACAGACTTGGCACATCTCCTCCTCCGACCCCTCTCGCGTCGCACTCAAACGGAGTCCCGAACGGCACAGGCCCCACTCCTCCCGGTCCCGTCACTAACCCGCACTCACTCTCCGTAGACGAACTCCCGTCTCCCTTCCCACTACCACTCACTGCAACATCTCTGCCCAACATGACAGGCGGGGGCATGAATAGCAACGGTAGTAGGCGCCGACCGAAGGGTGGAGGTTTTCAGGTCCAGGCGGTTGGGGGACTTGGTAAAAGCGGTGCGAGCTTAGTTGGCTGTAAAGAGACTGAGATTGACAGTGACCTGGGAGAGATAAGGAGAGGTAATAAGCGACGAAGGGGAGGAGTTACCGTCCTGAAACCATAACGATGTTTGTCCATTTCCATACCTTGATTTGGGTAATTTCGGCTTTTGCTTCCGGTAGTGTATCATGTTTTTCTTTCTCCCTTTCAGACTATGTTGTAGCTCTTCAATAGTTTCATAAACGCGGACCGGGTGAGCTCAAAAGTCCAGTTGGCTCGCCGTAAATGTCGTGCTACAATCGACGCACGTAAAGGAGGCTCGGCGGTGTCTGTAGTGATGTAGTGACAATCTGATGATCAAAGCTCATGTTGAGCCGCCAATTGGTGGCGTCGTTTGTATTCCAGCCAAATGATTGTTTTTTGAGATGCCAATGTATTTTCCGAGTACTTCCGCGCAACACACAAAGTAGAATTATTATTAAAAGAATGGCCAGTACCAATCATCATGAATAATACCTATTTCGTCGTTGTTTGGATCATCAGGATCCTCAGGGTCAATACCATTTGCCCAGCATTCACGCTGGTAGCCTTCCCACATCTCCCGTGCAATCAAATCTCGCCTTGCGCTTGCACTTGTGTTACACTCCTCGGCTTTGGCAGTTACGTTGGTATATGACTCCTCAACATGATCCCTAATCTCCAAGATATCTTCATATTCACTCCCAGGTAAAGGTCCTTCATCAGGATCATGTGTGCGAATAAAGTTGTGGATAGCGCAAAGGGCCTTTATAATATGAACCTGGGCGGATATGTCGTACTCCGGCGCTAGGAGGAGTATCCTGAATCGTTTTTTCAAGACCCTGAAAAGACGTTCAATGACGTTGCGTGCTGCAGCGTGACGAAGGTTGAATAATTCTTTGGGGTTTGAAGGCCTGGGGTAAGTGAGTAACTTATCATATATATATATACGTATATTAAAAACTCACGGCGGACTGTCTTGCCACTGCAAGATGGTATCGGGTGTCACGATACGGAGTGAGGAGTTCGTCGCACATTGGATATCCCGCGTCTGCAAGGTAATACTTACCCTGAGGTATGATGAGGCCCAGTTCATGAGCGATTTCGAATACACAGGCATCAGTTCTTCCCAACCAGGAAACGAGAATAGGAAATTGAGGTCAAAGGAAGAAATGAGAAGACAATTTTGCGACATGATGCCTTTGTTATTCCGGAAGAATTCACGATCAGGAGAATGTGGGGCGCAGGGAATGTGGCAGCCAGCGATGGCACCGAGGGCATCTTTAAAGAATGGATAAAATTTTGAATTATCCTGGATTTGACGTGGGACACGACCATTCGCTTTGGGTTGGCGTACATATCTCGTGCAGAATGCGGAAGATGAAAGAATGGCGAGCATCTTCTGAAAGCACCTGAAGCATTGGTTGTAGACATGAAAACTAGTTTGATTGTATATGGCAAACGTACCTTGATATCGTCTCATTCGACCGCTGAAAACGCTCTCCTACATGCCTGATAGACAAACCAGTGACAGAAGTATAGAGAAAGATGGCAATCTGTTCCTCGAGTGAAACACATTGCGAGTCTTGATGGCCCATGGAGTGAAGCTCTGCAGCAAGAGCAATAAATACGTGACGGCGGACTCCAAGTTCACAACGAATCCCGGTCAGGATGACCACTTAGAAGTTCCATGACCCAATCCAGGCCAATGAGAGCAGATGTATGGTATCGTTCTTTGATAGGCATTGATTAAACCGAAGATAGAACAAGCTATTGAGCATTCGATGAGGTGGGTTCACCAAAGACCACGGTATTTAGTTTGAAATTTAGACACCGCCACGGCTTTTGACAACAACTTCATCAAACTCACTGACTACCGTTTTTAGCCATGACTAGCATGACTATCAACTCGGAGACACAGTCAAGACGCGTCTTTCCTCCTCTCTACAAATCTTCGGGGGACTCAGCTATCGACCGCCTCGCCTTTTTCCATATCCTAGAGCGGCTTAAGGTCTGGACGATCTTCACCTCGACCATGTTGTGGCAGTTTGTTGATCTGCCGCACACCCCAGACACAGAAACGAACAGGATGGGTCGATAACAATGTTCACCACCACTTCCTCAGATGCGATTGATTTATCTGACTCAGCGCCAAAAACAATAATTTACTGCAGATTCCGAACCCTGAGAGGTACCGTAGTAAACTCCGTTCCCGTCATACCTTTCCCGATTCTCGACCAGCATATCTGATCATATGTACCGCATGGCCGTGCTTGCTATGTGCGTATCGGATCAATCGCTCGACATCGCAAAGTGAGTAGGCTGAGTGGGTTTTTAAATTCTTACATTCATCTATCCACTGACCACCTTGCACATTGAACTTGTGCAAATTGTCCAGGTGCGTCATGATGGCGGTCGTACACGATCTAGCCGAGGCTCAAGGTACGATCGACAAGCCACGCGTCGTCCAGTCCAGTTCTCCGTTTATCAATATAACACCTTTCCCTCCACTTCAGTGGGCGACATTGCTCCTCGAGAGGGCATTTCGAAGGCAGAAAAGCGCAGGCTTGAAACCGTGCGTTTAGCATCTCTGCAACCACACCCACTCTGCATTCCTTTCCTGCCGCTGATGATGAGGCGTTATGCCAGCTTAGGAGGCCATGCAAAACTTTGTGCACGAGATGCTGCATGATAGTCACGCCGCGCTAAAGATCATGTCACTGTGGGGAGAGTACGAGGAGCAGACGACCGCAGAAGCTCGTTTTGTCAAGGGTAGGCCACCTCGTCTGTCACCCCACGTTCCTTCAAGTTCCTAAAACCCGCTTGCGCATAGATCTCGATAGATTCGAGATGGCGACACAGGCGTTAGAGTACGAGCGCGCACATAGTTCGCAGAGCTTGCAACCGTTCTTTGACAGCAGTATACCGCACATACGCCATACGGAAGTTCGAGAGTGGGGCGCGGATCTACTACGCGAGAGAGAGGATATGGTTACGGAGGCGAGGCGCAACTATTGAAGGCAGTAATGCTTGGTCTAACCACCATTCTTTACGCATGGGAACTATATTTCGAAATCTTTCTTCGGCATATTCGGTCTGAAAGGAGCAGCATAATCAAACAGGCTACATCAAGCAACCTGGTACATGCAGCAGAAAAGTACAACATTGGGGTATACCCGTCTTCTTTGATACTTCCTATAGATCACGCGTCATTTTTTGTGGCCGGGCTAATTAGTGATGGAAAAGCCGCAGCGGTGTGTGAGCGAAAACGATTCCATGCTCGTCCGCTGCCTTGATGCACTCCTCGTCCATGACACTTCCCGAGGGCGCAGCGAGGTACCGGACTCCACTCTTCCTCGTGCGGTGTACGTTATCCGGGAACGGGAAGAAGGCGTCGCTGGAGCACGCCACCCCATCGAGCTGCTTCGCGTAGTCCGCGCGCTCCTGGGCGCTGAGTGGTGCCGGGATCGCCTCGAACAGACTTTCCCACTGCGCTTTCTCGCCGCCCTCGAGCAGCTCACCACCTACAAAGAGGTCGATCGCGTTTGCCCTTTCCGCACGCTTTACTCCTTTCTTGAATGGCAGCGCGAGGACGCGCGGATGGTGTCGCAGCCACCAATTGTCCGCCTTGGAGCCCGCGAGTCGTGTGCAATGGATCCGCGATTGTTGACCTGCGCCCAGTCCGATTATTGACCCGTGATAAGCATACGCTACGCTGTTTGACTGGGTGTATTTCAAGGCCAGAGTCGCAACGATTAGGTCGGTGACGGCGCTCTCCGGAAGCTGGTGGTCTGTTGAGGCTGTGACATGCACAGACTGAAAAGGTGGACGACCTACATCTTTATTCTTGCTGACGATATTGTCAAAGAGCTTGGAGTCGATTTTGGCATCATTCCTCCTCTGCTGCAAGGAGACTCCGAATACCTGTCTTGTTTCTACTTCACCTGGAAGGTAGTCGGGATCAATCTGGGACGACATGTGAGCAGGATACATCGTAATTGATAATTCTCTGACACACCTGCAAGACGCAGTACTTTCCTCCTTTCTTCTTTCCCAGGATTTCTAGAGCCTCTGGCGAGTAACCAGGAGCAACGACTCCATCAGATACTTCACGAGAAATGATGCGTGCTGTGGCTAAGTCGCAGGGTGCAGAGAGCGCTATAAAGTCGCCATAAGAGGACATGCGATCAGCACCTGCGCCTAATTAGATGCACTGGTCATCAGCACGAATAGGTCAATGCCTACCGCGAGCGCGGGCGTATGCAGCAGCAAGAGGCGTCAAAGGTTCCTTCAAATCGTCCACGCCATAGACCTTCTCTTCGGTAGCGGTTAGCTCCAATCCTATGGCAGCGCCCGCAGGAGAAACGTGCTTGAAGGATGCCGCGGCCGGAAGCCCCAAAGCTTCCTGCAATTCTTTGACAAGGGCATACGAATTCAGCGCGTCAAGGAGGTTGATGTAACCAGGAGCGCCGAACAAAACTGAATATGGATATCACGTCAGGACAGAACAAGCCGAGCTTGGACCATGCTACCTTTGAACGGTAACTCCCCCTCGGCGACGAAAGCCTGAGCGGGCTTCTGGTGGGGATTGGCCCCATATCGTAGGGCCAACCTTTGGGGCGGACCATACAATTTGTCTCCGCCCGCGGCATCAGCATATTGCTCACGGAAGTACCCGCTAATGGCCGCGTCGTACTTCGCGGTCATCTCAAATGCCTTGAGTGCGAGTCTGCTTCTCAGCGCAGCACCGACGTCGCCATTACCCTCCCTCCACGCCTTTACAAAGTCGGCGTAATCGGCGGGATCAGAGAGCACCGAGACACGCTCGTGGTTCTTGGCCGCAGCGCGCAGGAGCGTGACTCCGCCAATGTCGATCTCTTCGACGGCATCCGCAAGCGTGCAACCTGGCTTTGCGATCGTCGATGTGAATGGATATAGGTTGCAGACCACGATGGAGATCGGCAAGATGGACTGTTTGGCTAGGTCCTGTTGATCGGAGGGGATGTCGCGGGCAAGGATACCTGCATGCAAAAGTCAGTCAGAACACATCGAAAATGGCTAGTTCGAAGCTGGATGGAACGCTCACCGCCGTGCACAACCGGATGAAGAGTCTTTACGCGGCCACCGAGCATCTCAGGTGCTTTGGTAATGTCGGCGACGTCACTTCCACCTGATAAGAAATCATTTTCATATCATGCGATAAGCGTCCTGGGACCGACTCGATGGTTAGTCCTGCATCTCTAATTCTTTTCGCTGTACCCCCCGAGCCGAGCAAACGGACTCCGGACTGAGAGAGGGCCGTTGCAAGATCGATGAGATTTGACTTGTCATAAACAGACAACAGCGCTAAATGGATTGGATGCTCAGTACGTTATTAGTCAGGGGATGAGATGGACTCTTGCCGATGGGAAGAGACATCGTTCAAAGATTGAAGCAACTGATCAGTCATGATCGTGATATCATCATCTTAGGAAGCCCCAAGATTAGGGTTAGGAGGATAGATTACGTCACAATCACAACTTCCCTGGAAGTCTGCTACCGCCACTCAACCTGATCGTCTCCCCATTCACATACGGGCACTCTAAAATCCATTTTACCGTCTGCGCAAACTCGTGTGGCTCTCCCATGCGCCTTGGAAATAGCAGGTCGCGGTGGATGCTTTCCTGAACCTTCTTGCTCGAGACGGTCATCATTGGTGTGAGGAATGCCCCAGGTGCAATGGTGACCACACGCACGCCGTAGCGCTCAAGGTCACGGGCCATGGGCAGGGTCATGCTGACGAGCGCGCCCTTGGTAGCAGAATATGCTGTCTGGCCGGGCTGGCCCTCAAACTGATGAACATATCAGCAAAAACGTAACTTAATATGGAGGGCGGAATATGAACGTGAACGTACAGCAGCTGCACTTGCAACCATGATAACTACACCCCTTTCCCCGTCTAGACCCTCAGGGGGGACATTGACCAGATACTTGCAAGCGATTCGCGTGAGATTGAATGTCCCCGTCAAGTTGACGTCCATAACCAAGTTCCACACGTCAAGAGAGTGAGCTTGTCCATCAGAGCCTATCATCTGTTGGGAAGGAAGTGTCCCAGTCAGCGTCGCCAGACCCCGAACAAGGCACTTCGCCCACCTTTGCGGCTATCCCCACACCAGCGCA
>QFDW01001956.1:0-11100 GCA_003315895.1 Lactifluus rugatus | reverse complement strand
TTCCTGTTGCAGCGTGCCAGGTACGAATCGTGCGATCCACCGAGGCCGAGGCGATGCGCTGTCCGTTTGGCGAGAATGTAACAAAAAGGACAGAATCGGTGTGTCCAGTAAATGGGCCCGCTACGATCTCGCCTGTTGCGACATCCCACACGCGAATCGTGCAATCCTCCGAGCCCGATGCGATACGCTGTCCGTCTGGCGAGAATGCAACAGGACCGACCACATTTGTGTGTTCAGTAAATGGGCCAGCTACGACCTCTCCTGTTGCAGCATCCCACACGCGAATCGTGCAATCGTACGAGGCAGATGCGATGCACTGTCCGTTCGGGGAGAATGCAATAGATCGAACCAACTTTGTGTGTCCAGTAAATGGGCCAGCTAGGACATCTCCTGTTGCAA
The DNA here is from genome assembly GCA_003315895.1 of Lactifluus rugatus. NCBI lineage: Eukaryota > Fungi > Basidiomycota > Agaricomycetes > Russulales > Russulaceae > Lactifluus > Lactifluus rugatus. The sequence continues at coordinate 10,701 of QFDW01001956.1, read as the reverse complement.
CATCGCAAACGCAAATCGTGTGATCGTCCGAAGAGTGCGCAATGCGCTGCCTGTCCGGGGAGAATGCAACAGAGAAGGCCGAAGAAGTGCGAAGAGGAAATGGGCCCGCTGCAAGTTCCCCCGTAGCGGCATCCCACACACGAAACGTGTTATCCAACGAGGCAGATGCAATACGCTGCCCGTCCGGTGAGAATGCAACAGAGCACACGTCATGGGTGTGTCCAGTAAACGGGCCCGCTACGACCTCGCCTGTTGCAGCATCCCACACGCGAATCGTGTTATCACTCGAGGCCGATGCGATGCGCAGCCCGTCCGGGGAGAATGCAATAGCACTGACCGAATCGGTATGTCCAATAAATGGGTCCGCAATGCCCTCTCCTATTGCAGCATCCCACAGGCGAATCGTGCAATCGGCCGAGGCCGATGCGATATGCTGTCCGTCCGGCGAGAATGCAACTGAGCAGATGAAGCTGTCATGTCCCTGAATCGTCATTTCCAATGCTGGCCAATCAGCTAATTGCCCGCGCTCCAATGATAATGTGCGAGGAAATAGGTGAAGATATTGGTTGACGATGCGCGAAGAGCTTGGTGCGAAAGGGAGCGCAGATACATAGATATGAGGAGCGCTCGTTGCCATGGCCATTCCGAAATACCGCACAAACGCGGACGCATCATGGACCAATCCCAACAAATTCTTCATCTCAGTTTCCGACCCCTATTGTGATTTTACCCATAAGTCATTACATGTCATATTGCATTATGGGGTGCACATACCTGGCTCTGCAGCCACACCAACAGAGATGAGAATGCTGGTAAAGCAAGACCCACTTTACCCTTCAGGCTAAGCACTTCCAGCCAAAACAGAAACTTTGTCTCGAACAGCGATTGAAGTTTCGCAAAGAGGTCGTGCTCGAAAGCAACATGCTCTAAATGATCGTCCCAGAAAACGCAGGCATACGATAGAGCGGGGGAAATGTATTTGGAGATTCGAGAATCAATGTCTGGGATGTCGCTGTTCGCAAGATATGACGTCTCCAGTCCGCATATGTTGAATTTGAGATCATCGAGCATCATTGCAAGGCACGAATGCGCCAACTGATGGTGGGCATCGCCGAGGTCCACATAAAACACCTTGCTCGTCTTATTGGTTAGAAAGTCTCGGAATGACGTATGAAGAGGAATGATGGGACGCGTTTGATCAGTTGAAGTCACGTTGCTCAACAGAGAGCCGAGGTGACGGAGAATTCCAAGAACGAGAACTGGATCCGAGTCACGGTCATCGGGGTCATCAAAGGGTGCATGACGTCGCAGAGCAATCAACGAATTGATCGAGAGGGGCTCGATCGCAGCAAAGAGTTGTCCTATGATAGACCGGAATAGAGCCTGCGCTTCGTCCTCTTTGAAGTACTCGTTGAGAACTTTTTCGTATAAGTCATCCAATAGACCCTCTCCACTGTGTCCTCGAGAGTGTCCTAACAGGCGCTGTATCCGCTTTTTCACGCTGAGACCGAGGCTAGCAGGGCTATTGATATACCCGCATGCAACGGCTGCCCACTGAAACAAGCCTTCTGCGGCCTTTGCTAGTTCGTCTCCATGGACTTGGAAAACGTCCGGTTGGAGCATCTTCTGAAGATACATGCGAATATCTTCCTCCGTCTTCGAGGCCAGTTTATTATCATCCATATAGAGCGTGTCAGTAGAAAACGCTTTGGCGAACGCAGGCTCGATATCACCCTCCGGCCTTGAGGTGACGAGTACGCGGAAATTTGATGGCAGGTCGACGAGACGTTGAGCGAGAAATGTGTGTAATCCGCTTTGGCCTATTGCATCTCCACTCTCGTCCAATCCATCGACGACGATGAGAATTTGATCACCAAGTTGCAGGTTCCGGAGCGGTTCAAGAAGTAGGCGTTCAAAAAGTGTACGATAGTCACGGCTACTACGAAGAGACGAATTGTCTTTTACGACCTTCCCGAGGGCGAGTTTGAACGCGGGATGCCGATCAGAGAGATCCCGCGCAATCGTCGTGAAGAGCTGATAAGCATCGTCCTTGGAACCCTCCTTCCGCAGAAAAACGAAATAAGAGCCGAGACACTTGTTGTCGAAGCGACGTGCGACCTCATGTGCGATCGCGGACTTTCCCGTGCCTGCCTGCCCGAGGAGAACGAGCCCACGTTCCGATTTAGGATTCTCGACCCACTGGACAATGTGGTCCAAGAAATCTTCGCGTGTGCCTGGAAGACAGCGTTTGTCATCGCCGAAGCGCCAGCCTCCCTTGTAAGGCAGTTCTCTGATTTTCGCGTCGAATTCTGGGAGTCCCTTGTCAGATCACCGGTCCGACGATCTAGTGACTATCAGGACGTACCAGCTTCTAGCACAGCAACCTCGGTGGTGATGACAGCACGAGCGAGGAAATTCTCTCGCAGTCGGATGAGCTTCGTGCGATACTGTTCGATTTTTCCATCAACTTGACCGAGGATATTCTTCAGAGTCCGCTTTCCTGCAGATCAAATATTTTAGAATGAACGACTACTGAGAAAGGTTAAGACAACGTACCAACTTGCACATCCTCCGCATATGATCTGATAAATTTCGCACATTCGGAGACACACTCCAGCATTTCCTTGAGGATTGCTGCCTGCCTAGATTCTGGGTTGATGTTCCGCAATGTGTCGGCGTCTTCCGCAAACTCAAACGCATCACGTATCGCCTCAAGAAGTGTTTGGACGTTATCGTCACGCTCAACCTGCTGTAACAAAGTCTGCCGGCAAAATTGGAAAATGAAAAAAAGAATGAATGTTCTATATTTTCCGACAAGGCAGGGGGACGCACCTCGGGGATCTTTGAAAGGAAATCCCAAGCTAGACTTGCATAGGGGTTCAGCTGAGTATCGGAAGTTAGCTTAGTAAAGGATAGGCAAAACGATCTTGACCATACCCCTGCAATTGGACCGACGGCATCCATCACACGCTTGATAATACTAACAGCACTATTCCACGTCTTCATCGTATTGATAGCTTCCTCAGCGCGACGAAGAGTCGTACGTGACATCTCCGTCTGGTTATCTAGTACTGGTCGTGCAGGAATATCACTCTTAATGGGAAGGTCGCCTGGCGGAGACAGAGGGGCGTCAACTGCCGTCGGTTGGACAGCAGGATTAGTAGCACCTCTTTCGGCAACAGGCTCATCCGGGTCGGAGGTTGCAGGGTTTGTAGTGATGACTGCCGCAGCCGGGGAGGAACTCACGTCCGCTGACACGGTGATCATTAGGGAGAGTGTGACCGGTTCCGTTGTATCTCTACCACGTCCATCAGCACTGCTGAAAACGATATCAAGCTCTGTACGTAGGACCCTCAGCCAGACTCATGAGTAAGAATTCTAAGAATCGGACCAACCATGTCGGGGTTCACAAGTTATTTCTTGCCTTCCAACAAGGATGTCTTTCTGCATGGCCTTTTCCATATAAAGAGATACTGTTATAAGGGAGAGTGGCTGTACGGCACTGCGAGAGGCTTAGTTGCGCATAGGAATCAGAAGGGGATATCTCCCACAATGAGTCGATTCTCTCATCCCATTCTACGCGTTGGGCCACGCTCCGGACAGATCGTGTCCGCCGAGTTCTTTCCCCGTAGGTCACAGTAGCATAAAATAGGCCTTTTTTCCCAAGGAGGGTCTTGGAGCGAGGAAGATTGTGCGCTCGAATGACTGGTAGAAGAGGAAGATTTAGTGCTTATCAGAGCGGGATTATGAGGATACGCACCAGTGACCTGGAGTGGGAGCAAAGTCGGTTGCGTTTCACCGACTTGGGCACTGCTGGTACGCTCTATATTAGAGTGCTGAGGATTGGGACTGTGGTAATGGTTAACAGAGGGGAATATGATCAGATGTGCGAGACTTTGACATACGAGTTCCCGACCATGGGGTATGGTGGTAGCTAGAGAATTGTGGATTAGTACCAGTAAGAGTGCCCGGGTAGGGAGATTTGAAGAAGATTAAATGTTGATGCGCTTGACGGTCGGAATTGGGCCGGAAACAAAAAGGAACCACCTGACAGCCAGGTCGACATCTGCCAGTCATTTTTGAAACACCGCTGTTACGCCTGCGCTATAGGATGCCCTTTTGATTCTTTTAGCCTTCGATGAAGGTGTGCAATGGATTGAGTGGAATGGAACTTGACCTGATGGAGAGCGAGGGAAGCAGGGAAGGACCGGAAGATGAACCATGCTTTGTTGACATTCTCTCCCAAGTTTACACGATAGCAAGTCCCGTTTATGAATGTCCCACACTCGGAAATAGATTGCCTGTGCCCGTGCCATTAGTGATGGGTAGTCGTCTTTTTTTGGTTTTCGGGGAAAGTGATGCTCTCCTACAGCTGTACATGTACAGGTAGTGCCATCCGCGCTACCTAATCGCAGTTCGGATATTCCCCAAAGTGGGTGGGTGATTGTCTGTATCGACAGGTGCACCGTGACCGGACAAAACAAATCGCCAGAATTAATGATGTCAGATGGCTCATCTTGACCACCTGCGCCTCAAGTCCGAGTCAACCTCATTTCCTACTCGTTGGTGTTACTGCCAAGTGGGACACCTTTCCACGGCTGCTGCAGCGTGGCGTGCCATTGGTGTTGCTGCTTGGCCCGCCGCCACTTCGTCTGCCCTTCCCTGCTGTCGCACTTCGCCCGCTCACTCTGAGTCGACGAGCCAACGACGAGCCGAAAATAGGCCTTTCTCAGCTCGAGTTGGTCGAAATCACGTGGCGGGGTCAATAAATGGCTCGGATATTCTAGACACGACGAGGGGCTGAACGTCTCAACATGTTACTCGTTGAACATGCGTACGCACCTAATCTCCTCCTTCCTTCAGTTTGTTATTCCTGTCGGTTATCACTCGTACAGTACATCCATGCCAGGGGCATCACGCATCGCGACTTCAAGCTTCAAGCTTCAAGTCGGAGGTACGAGTCTCCGGACCAGCGTTTTACGCGCACACTTACAAAGCTGATGATGAATGGACTTGGACAGAACGTCCTGCTAGCGCGACATGATCTACCAAATGTCCGGGTCGCAAACTTCGGTCTCGCCAATGTGGTCGACAGTCTTACCATGCTCGGGTTGTGTGCCTCTTCCTTCCTTTGGTAAATTTACGTCCCGTTGCTGATATCAAGTTCACCCAAAGTGCCAGACAATGTATGGAACCCCTTACCCTGCACAGGCACCGAAATCATTAACCACATAGGGGATATGATCAGCTCGTCCGTCGGCGTTATCGCCTTCTTCGTGTCCGTCATTTTTTATTATTACTCTGACTCTCTTTGATCCGTGCTAACGCGTGCACTGTATCCACACTCGACAGGTTGACAAATCTTATCGAAGACGAGAATGAAACCCAGATCCACTGCCGCATCACTTCGCATTTCATTACATCAACTCGAATGCGCTCCACACCAGGCGTGTCGATGCGTCTGGTACGTTTCTTCTTCCTTCCTGATATATATTCGCTTGGTGGTTGACCATGCTGGGGCACAGCTCGGCACTTCATCCACCGCTTGCTTGACTCATACCCGGCAAACACGCATGACATTGGCTGACACCCTCGATTCATCCATGACTGAATCTCTCCGCACCCGCGATTGCATCCACTTTAACAGACATTGTGGACCCCACGTGCATCTGCAACAGCAATGGTGGCATCGCAACCCGCCGTCGATCGCAACTTAAGGGACCTCCCGAAGCTTCCTGAACTATGGTGCCAGAACTGAAATGGACAACGACGTAGCTCAGACAGACAGCAGAAGAGGACGTCTCGGTCCTCTCGACGGCACCATCTATAGACGACAGATCCTATGCTACTGGTTCTCCTACCATCAACAACAACAAAGACGAGACGATGACGACAGGAAGAAAAGAAGTGGCGGAAAGCGCGTGAGTCCTGGGAGCAGCGGTCGGAAATTTGGGTTTGCATCTCTAGATGATTCACGATGTCAGAAAGTGGCGAGTCGGATGGAGTCACCATCGCCAACCTTGGGCACCGGAAGTGGTGACCGTTACGGTCCCTGATTCCCTTAACAGCGCCGGAGCCCATTTCGTGTCATTGATTCCCTACACCTCAACCCAAGGAGCCCACTAGCGGCCTTAGTGAGACAGACAATCGCACAGATCGCAGTGATAAGTTACTTGTGCTTCACCTGTGCATCCGCCTCCGAGTCCATCACACGTGTTTGCCAGCCAGTTTATATTTCATTCACTTTTACCCAAGTTTCACCTTCACCATCCAAGTCAAGCACTATGCCGTGTTGCCTCCACAACAGTCATTTATTCTTACCAATGCTAGCCATCCCCAGCTTCCCTACATCGACGACCATCTTCAACTCCTGTCGGTGCTGAGTACGCAGCATGCATGCAGTATTTTCACCGGCTTCACACTGTCCTCGGCCGCTCCTTCCTTGCATACAGGTGTTTATACCATCTTGACCCGTATAAGTCATGTTGCTCTCAGCCCCCTGCCACCAACGATCTGCTAGCTTTCGACCTCATAATGAATCGTACGTCTGTATTTTAAGGCCAATCATCGCATCGATGTTCGAATGACGCACTCAAATGATACCACTGGCATGGGCCACAGGCCGCCAAGGAATTGGCCTTGCCGGCCATCCAAATCAGTGCATACTTTCCGCCGTTCACTGGAGGTACTAGGACTCTAACTGCTGTTTTCTTCTTTGTTTTCGATTCTATGTCTAGGTTATCATCATTGTCAGATTATATGGGATGGGGGGGAAGTTCGACGGTCGCAACTCATGGTGCACGACCACTCGTCAAACAAATCTCCTTGTCACTTGATTGTTCGATTCCCTTAGGACTGGTCCATAGCATAAGACACAGATCAACGGGGCCATGGGGCTTATCGCGCATCCTACAAGATGGCAAGGGATCACGTTCGGCTTGCTAGTGCCATAGCAGAATACACGCGCGAAGATTCCTGATACACCTACAGACATTTGGTATTGCTCGAGTTGACAGGCATCCAGGCGCACGAGCTTGGCTGCGACACTTTTGCCACGGTGAAGGCCATGTGCGCGAGACGGGCGAGCGGTTCGCAATCAAGGTCATTCATGGGAACAGCCCTGGTGGTAACGGCAACAATCCCCAAGCAATATATTAAGAGTAGTAGCAACCAACAGCTTTAGGAGTGAGGGAGAGAGGTGAGCATATTCAGTCCTGTTCTCTCCGGCTTGAATCATATGTCCCACTTTCTACCCTCTGGATTGACATGGGATTGCATAGCCATCTCTTTTGGTTCTTCTATTCTTTAAACTTCTAAAGTTGTCTGACCTCTTGTGGTAACTGGTGATACGACGTCCCTCTAGACTAGCATATCGCTCTCGTTCTTTTCCGCACCCACGGAATAATGTGGGAAGTAAGACCCTGCGTGACCGTTGTTACCGACCACCGGCATCGGACCAGCGGTACGCTCAGTTGTTAGGCCCCTCAGTCAACCATCACCGCGCCCAGCGCCTCCGCGAGCTTCCTGGCAGACCGCCGCACCTCCCCACGCTCGCCCATCACTGTCAACCGAACCGCCTCGCCCGGGCCATCGCTAGAACCAGGCGGCGCACGCACGAGTTCCCAGCGCCCAAAAGCCCAGTTCAGAATCCACCACGACCGCCCGCTGTCCTTCGAGTCTTCGGCGAGTGTAGTGCCAGTGTCAGTGATGGGTGCTGCGAAACGGATGAACCCCTTCACGCGGTAGACGCTTTCTTTTGGGAGCTGTTGGAGCGCTGCAGACAGCGTGTGCTCGTCCAGAGGTAGCTGTTGTGGCGGTGGGGGTGGCGTTGATGAGGATGTAGGAGCCTGGGGATTGTGCGCCGCCGGGGCCGTGGGTGCTTCGGGGCAATCGTGAGGATGAGGATTCGCGTGGTTGCATGTGTCTGTGTGTTTGTGCACGGGAGCAGGTACGCCACGGAGCACGGTGACGGTCTCCACCTCGTCATGGTGCTGCGCCATGCTATTTTCCTTCATTGGCGGCGGAGGGTGCTGCAGGGCATCGCGGAACAGCTTTGAGTCGACACCAAAGATCAGCGTGGGGTCGACCGACTTGCCCACGCAGCGGATCTTGGGCGTGAGCTCGTTCAGCGTGTTGAGGTGCTCCAGGACGTCGTCGAGCGCACGCTCGGGTATATGTTCCCATTTATTCTGTTTTGGAGTTGTCAGTCAGAATAATGGGAGAATGAGAGAGGTGGAGAAGGAGGGGGGCTGACGATAAGAAGGACATCGGTGTACTGCGCTTGCATGCGCGCCGTCACACTCGTGTCTTCGTAGCCGGTAAAGTTCTCCGCGTCGATGACAGTGACAATCGCGTCTAGAGCGAGGGCACGCGAGGTTTCGCGCTCAAGCTCACGAATTTGGAATGCGAGGGTGGCAGGAAAGGCGGATCCGCTGTCGGAAAGGCAGGTGAGCGGCGTGCTAGCTAATTTACTTGGGGAAGTAAAACGAGGCCTACGAAGACTCTATAATAATTCGGTCTGGATGAAAGTTTTCTGTGCTCGAGTTGAGAAAGGAATGAATGGGCACAGCGAAATGCTCCATTAGGTACCTAATATCTCTAGTAGTGCGGTCTTCATTTGGCCAACGAGCACGCAGCACCTGTTCTTCCCGAACGTATGATCAGAATATGGATGACGAATATAGTGAAAGGACTCTCACATGCAACCATTCAGGATTTCACTAACAGCGGTGAGACTGCTTTGCTTTGCTAGTTGACTGTCAACTAACAAGTCGACCAGCCATCAGGATCAGCTACAGGTAGCAACGAAACATTTGTAGGATAACCTTCAATGTCGCCGAATTCATTCTTGAGAAGAACGACACGATAATCGGCTGGGAGTTGGGGAAGAAGGGATAGGATGATTGAGGTTTTACCTGCACCGAGAAAGCCTGTAAAGACAGTTATAGGGATAGGGTTAGTCGAGGCCATCAGCGTTGTATCGGCCCGGCAGTGTCTATGGGATGGGTGTATGCTGTGATTTCATGACTAAAGGGGCTTCTCAGGCGCTGATGGGTGCTTCATCGAGCCTATCAACGCGCGCGGCGTTGCTTTCCTCAAAGTCGTAACAACAACACACACCCCACTTGACTGGCAGTAATGCCCTCCTCAACTTTGTTCACCATCCGAGTTTCTACGATTGCCCGACTGCACACTTTCCTATCCTTCACCGCATTCATCGGTGCCCTTGTCATAGCTTGTTCCTTGCATTATACAAAGGTTGTGAAAAATGCGGTCGCAGGCTGGCCAGAGGAGTGGTTCCCGAGCGTATCTGCAACGTGAGTAGTTAACTAGTGCATTTAGCTCAAATTTGTCTCGTTCCAAATGCCCTGTCTGTTTCTGTCTCCTCATGCATTTCCCTTGCACCTGGTGCCCCCTCCTATACTCCTAAGCGCTTACATCCTACAGTATAGGTGATTGGTATCCAGAGCGAAACATCTTTCAATTCCTCATAGCCATGAATTCTGGTGAGTCCTGTCGTACTGTCTGCCCATCAGGAAGACTAAAGGCGCTCCCTTAGGTCCTCGCTTTGCTCTCCTCGGCTTTGGTTACCTGCGTAATCGCGCTTCCTTTCCTTCTTCTGTCCTCCCCGGTTTCTTGTTGGTGATGGGTATACTGCGTACCCTTTCTTGCGGAGGCTGGGTCTATATAACGTCCAGCGACGATCACGACGTCCATGACATCCTCATGATTGGGTATATTGTACTCAACCTACCTTGGATGCTCGGCAACATTCACCTTTCGCGTGGAAAGATGCGCCGTCGAAGGTATGTGTATTCAGCAGTCGCGAGTCACTCGCACAGATTGATGTGTCTCTACAACGACAGGGTCAGAATTGCCTCCTTGTAAGTAGTGGGCCTCTTGGCGGTAGGTATGGCCCTGAACCCGCGAATTTCCAGGTTTTGGGTCTCTCTCATTCCCATGATCTACTTCTTCGTGCAACACAAAGTTCACCACGTTCCAGGCGGTACGTATTTTCTTGGTCTTACATGCAGTGTCTGATTCAAGTGTATGCTCACCCTGGGCTGAACAGCATATACTCACTATGCCTTTTTCGAATGGTCACTTATACTGTTCGATGTCTTATACGACTCCGTCACAATCCTAGATTTTGAGAACGACGGATTGGAGGTGAGCTGCGAACATTTAAGTCTCGGTTTTCAGGATTCTCATTCGTCTGCATACAGCTTTCCCTCAACAACCAGGTAGATTATAAAAGTGGGCAAAGTTCAGATAACCAGAATGAAATGTACAATTTACTTCACCGTCTCTCTTGAACTCTAACTAAACCATTATTTCTGCCTTTTGCGCCCAAAATTGATCGTGCTGAGTTCAGAACAGCTAGCAAACCGAGCGCCCCAACTGTATCGACACTATCTGTCAGGGAGAAGTCGCCCCTTACACAGAATCACCCAGAAATTCATCCTGAAACACTCATAGTCGGTGTCTGTGAACTTCCTTCTCTCCGACCGTCCTTGAGTTTCTTGTCAGACCTGTATTTCGGTAAGCCCTTACTTTATATATCAGGCTGGTGTAACACTTACTTCGTCGAACTCGACTGGTAGCATACCAGTCTTGGACTCTAATCACGGGACTCCCTGTCACCCTCTTCTATTTCTCCGTCTGGAAGCTAGCTCTTGTTGGAACAGAGTTCTCTACGCT
>QFDW01001946.1:0-14620 GCA_003315895.1 Lactifluus rugatus | reverse complement strand
GTCTTGGTCAGTCCTTCCTTGAAATCATCACGCTGGAGACGCCAGACACCAAACTTCTCGCCACAAGGACCGGATACAGGTTCACTCCGTGCACCTTGGGGTTTCTGCTCCTCAACTTTCTAAAGCACACTCCAAACCTGTTGCAGGTACAGGCTCACTTGAGAGTGTAAGTTCTTCCCCCCTCCTTCGGGCTCATTGTCGTGCGACGGCTCACTTTGCGGATAGAGTGAGTTTGACGTAACGTACAAGGATAATGTCTCCATTTCATTGTCAACCGCATACCTTTTTAACTATCCAACAATTGGATTCGCCCGCTTACCTGTCTCTGTCACGATCTCGTTGTCGGTGTTCTCTTCTCATGTAGGCCCTTTTAGTATCTCGCTTATCTGTCTTCTCAAGCTCCGCAGGTGCTCATTACACCCCCTGTACCCACCTCTCCTGTACCTGTGCTTACCTTTACGATGCTGCCGGACTTTACGTTAGACCTGAAGTCAACATCCCTGCTCGGCAGCCGTGCAAAATTGGCGGATGTTCCCAAGCTGCACGAACTGATTGATAGTCGAATCAGACGTGCTATTAGGCAGCAGGGAACCTTGAAATTTATACTTCCAGGTTTTTCCAATGTAGAAAATTCGGGGGAGCCAGAGCCAAGTTAGGCGTAGAGATTAGATTATGATGATATAATCAATGGACCGTCCATAGATAAGATAACCGGCCTCCGGAAAACTCCGCGACTCCTGTTCTTCATTGGTCACAGCATTCTCGGATCTCTTAGATTCTGGTCAGTCCGATGATGTTTGTGTGCGTTCACAAGCGGAAGCTTGCTGATCATGAGGGAGAGGGATGTCATTCACCCCTTTTTCCAAGTCTTTAAGTGTCAGCCCCTACTGTCTGCTTCCACAAATTCGGCTAGGACTTGATGGGTCGCACATCAACAGAAGTTGCTCTACGATATTCCCCGGCTTCAGTCAAGCCCCTCACTCTCGGACGCGACGATGTCCTTGACAAGCTAGAAGACAAAGGGGTTCGTTATGTCCGTTTCCAATGGGTTGACTACACCAACGTCACTCGCTACCGTGTCATACCCATTACCGTCTTCCGCAAGCTTTTGTCTGCCTCTCGTCCTGGGATAGCGCTTTCGAGGTCCGTCCTTGGGATTGTCGGATCGACTTTGGCGCCTGGATTTTCAGGTAACGGTGAATACCTGTATACCCCTGACTTGAACTCCACTCGCCTCTGCGGCTACGCTCCTGGGCATGCGAGCCTGATGGGTTGGTTCGAAGAAAGGTCTCCGATTTTTGAATGTCCAGGGAACACTTTGAAACTGTCCCTCTGCCCTCGAGGACTTCTCGATGGCATTGTAAAGTGCGTGAATGGTGAGACTATCACGCTGATATTTACGAAAGCAACTTTAGCAAGGGTAAAGCATTGGGTGTGGAGTTTCTCGTTGGATTTGAGACAGAATTCATCCTCCTCAAATCGACGCACCCAATCGAGACCGTAACCAACGCTCCTTCAAGTTGGTCGGCATCGCGTGCATTGCTATCAGGTTCTGCTCCTGCAAAGTGCCTCGATGAAATTGCCGATATTCTTCAGAATAGCGGAATCGAACTCCTGATGTATCACGCCGAGTCGGCCCCTGGACAGGTGTGATATTTTCATATTTATTGGCTGACATAGATTGACAAGAATTCGGATCGAGTACGAAATTGTCACAGGTCCACTACCACCTCTGGAAGCTGCTGATGCTGTTGTATTCACTCGTGAGACAATTGTCAACACGGCAGCAAAGCATGAGTTACACGCTACGTTTTTCCCTCGTGTCGATACAGACAACTGTAAATATTCCCCTTTCCACTTGCAGATCAAGCTGCTAAGTCGAATCTCTCACAGGTGGCACTGCAGCACATGTTCACATATCTCTGCATCCCACATCTCAGCAACCCACAAACCCACCTCCCTCAAATCCAAATACCAACCTGGAGACAACAATGACGCCCCTCGAGAGATCATTCCTACAGGCTATTCTTGAGACTCTTCCTTCCAGTGCCGCATTCACGTTACCCACAGCGGCGTCGTATGATCGCGTCCAGGATGGCATTCGATCTTGTGGCACCTACGCTTGTTGGGGGGAAGACAACAAGGACGTGGCCGTACGCCTCACTGGCCCGCCGGGCTCTCACCATTTCGAGATACGTACTATCGATGGGACTGCAAATCCTTATATAGCGTTGGCAACCATACTTGGACTGGGTCTCGTTGGTGTAGAGAATGGCTCGGAGCTGAAAATGAAAGCGATAGACGGTGCCGCAGCCTGGTTAAACGCGGAAGAGCGTTTGAAAAAGGGTATTGTAGCGCCCCTCCCGCGTACGCTTAGCGAAGCCAGGGATGCGGTGCGGCAGGATGTGACCATCGCCAACGTCCTTGGACAGGAGTTTGTGCAGAAGTATCTGAGCACAAATGAGGTACGAGATTCGATTCTTCCACAAGAGAAGTAGGGGTCAAGCTGATGACCGACAGGGTATGGAAACTTTATTGAAGGGTGGTACTACCGAGGAAGACAAGTTGCGGAGTATTCTCAATTATTAAGTGATGGTTGAGTATTCGGGACAGTAATCCTATATATCTAGGTCATTTGTGAAGAATGTTGGCGACCTTTCCCGCAAACGTTTCTCATATAGTTTCGTAGAATATTTCCGACTTCTCTGCTCACGACAGCATATCACGTTCCCCTCCCCCTGTTGTGGCTATCATTACGAAGTCATCATGTCATCCTCGTCTCCAACGGCAAGGGGGATCTCCTGAGGCTTGAATTGCATTTTCGGCGTTGTATTGCCGAAGTGCAATTGAAACTAAGGGACACTGCTTGCTCTGCTCAATCACGCACTCACGCACGTTTCGACGTGGTTTTTCACGTTGCTGATGGGCCCATGGGGACCTTCGAAATGCAAATTTGATCATTAGCAAGGATGACCCAGGGCGGATGATTCTGGTCGACTTGGATCGGGGCAAGAATGTTGAACATGGAGAGTACTATCCAAGTACGCTCCTCAAATGAAGAATTGTTAAGGAAGCTAGGTGAATTACCGTCACATCACATAAGCACTGAGGGCATGAACCGGTGTGATAAACCGCACAAATCTGTAACGGCCCCATACGAACACGTTACATTAACAGCCTGTGAATGAAAACACCAATTTTTTCCGAATCTTACAAGTATTCTCTTTCTGGAGCTCGATCTATGACGGGCTTGATTGTGCAGTCTCGCATTTATATATATACGCAGACGTTTCCATGCGTAAAGACCAACAGTCGTCCTGGCGCGGAACCCGGGCCGTCTTCTAGTAGCTTCACAAGTGATTGCACCGTCGTGTATAGCCTTTTGTCAACCATAGTTCTGCACCATCCATGGCTTCATTGACATCCAGCATCGTTTTCGATGACATTTTTTCTATTCAGGTGATCAACCCTGAGGGTAAAAAGTTTGACAGAGGTAAGTTGTAGGGCTCAACCGTCCACTCCCTGCGACCTCTCAGGCTTGCACAGTTTCCCGACTCCATGCCAAGTCTAAAAATTATGGCATGGAGCTAACATTGGACTACAACTCTGAAATATTTCCCCTGAATGTTGGTCAGGATGTGGCTCTCGCCTTGGCGAGCTCGCTGACCCGCGGTCCTGCGGTCTCGCAAGACGCCACCGACGAAGAGGATAGGGACCGTGACGTCTGGAGACCTGACAGTAAAGGCCGGCGAGGGCTGGAAGATGACTATGGCTATGTGATGTATGGAAGGGTATATCGCTTCGACCCCGGAACTGGGGAGGTCGTGTACGTCCCTTTGGTTTTCATTTGCCGCACCGTTTATAGACGCATCATGCGTTCTTTCAGGACTGCATACGCATCGTTCGGCGGGCTTCTGATGTCTCTGACAGGATCCTTCCGTCACATGACGAACATAGTGCTTGGTGACCCTGTGTTTCTGTTAATGCGAAAGTAATCTTGTTTGGCTGTCTCACATCTCCCGGGTCCAGAGACACATTCGTCGTAGAATCAGTGCACTTCTTCCCTATGAGCGTATTTTTGGCATGCTTTCGCACTGCTACAGACATTATATTCGCAGGTGAAATAGCTGAGACCAGACCACACTTTCGTGGAAGTCAATGACTCGGAGCTGGACGCATTTAGGCGTACGCACTTGCGTAGTATCCATGTCACAACAGATATTCAAGTTTCACCATTCATATTAAATGCATTGCCACCTATTCCTCCATTATAAGTGTATGTAGCTCAGCGCATCTTCGTGTTATGTATACATGTTGCACTATACAAATGCAGAATTTTTAAGAAAAATCCACCTAACTAGTCATACCTCTTCCTCTGGGTCTCCAATACCGCTCTGAAGAATTGCAAATGTCGTTTCCGATTCCGGTAGACAAGGCGAGTCATAAATTCTGCAGATTCGGGTATTCGCGCGGCCCTTCTTGAGCTGCAGGCTAAAACATTCTATCAGTATCATTCCCGAATTCTGGGGAAAGTCGAATACCCACCGCGTTGTAGAAGCATGCGCTAAGATATTTCCGCCTATCGGCTTTTTCTCGTTTGATGCGTACGGTCCAGCGGTGGCATCCGGGCTCGACATCACCTGGTTGGTAAATACAACAGCGATACCGAACTGAAGCATAACGTGAGGGAATGTCAGCAAGCTACACATGCCTCACAAACCTCATCAGCTAGTCTTTGTAGGGTTCGAAGAAATTTGGAAAGGTGGGCCTGTCGAGCCGCAAGTTCTCCACGACCTATGTAGTCACTACGATATAGTGCTGTCGCCGAGTCTACAATTAACAAACAAAACCTTGACTGGCAGCGTTAGTGCAAGAACCTTCGGAAGCAATTAATACAAACCTGGACTCAGACATCAGAGCACTGGCAGCTGTAAGGAGCTGGTGCTGATGGTCTGCATTGTATGCTCTTGCATATGCAACGTTATCAAGAACCTCTTCTCCGTTCAGGCCGTAACGTTCCGCAACGGCCAGGAGACGGACAGGGCGAAAGGTACCTTCAGTGTCAATGTATAGGCATTTCCCTTCCCCTCCGCCCATGTCGACCGGTAACTGACAGGTAACAGCAAGAGTGTGGCACAATTGAGATTTTCCTGTCCTGAATTCCCCAAAGAGCTCTGTGATCGATCCTGTCTCCATGCCGCCTGTATGCCGGAGGGTCACAAGGAATTCTCTTAGCCATGAGATCACCCACGCACCTCCAAGGAGGGTATCAAAATTCTTAGAGCCCGTGGTGATATGGACGAGCTCAGATCTCCGTGCATGCACCTCGGTGGCACTTTGAAATCCCAAAGGGACAATCTTCTGTGCTGATAGCTTGTAAGCTTTGGGATGAGCGTGGCGGAAAGTAACACCCACCTTCGGCAAGAATCTTTTCTGCTTTCTGCTCGGATATACCTTTGATACTTATAAGGTTCTTCTTAGGAGTGTATGCGACGGCCTCGACGGTGTGAAAGCCAGCATCTGTCAGCTTCTTTATGTCTTGTTGATGTATGCCGGCCTCCTGGAGCTTCTCAACAAGCAACGGTCCAGAGACTTGATATTCTTCCTCTTCTTCTCGGGGTGCTTGGGAGTCTTGCGAATGATGTGACATTGAGAAGAAAATTACAATATGATTTGGTGGCCTGGAGGAGCTAAGCAACTCATCTAATCCTCATGAAGGTATGGTCGACCGTGCTTTGATCACGTGGTCGTGTCACGGAATGGAATGAAACTGTGTATACCGTAGTAATTAAAGTAATCATTATATAGTGTGCGCGACGCTGCGAAGGTCTACTTTTCTTTTGCTGAGCTGGTGTTCGAACCATTGTACAGCCTCTAGATCCAAAACCACATGTGGCCATTTCACCAAATCATATACCTTCAGCTGTTGTGCTGTCATGGTCCCTATCTTGTACAAGTTTCCGGTCGACTGCCTTAACCCAGAAGGTACAACATCCTTCCCTGTGACGAACAGCGTTTTCTGATCCCAAGATAGCTCGGCTAGCCTCCGGACCATATCCTTAGTCTTTGTACCAGGCCAATTAAGGCTCTCGACGATTCTCAGGTTGTGCTCCCTGACTCTCGCGCTGAGTGCGACACGCATGCCCATTTGGATGACCTTGCGTGGCAACTTGGTAGCAAAATCTCTAGGCTTGGGGCCGAAGGCAACGCCACCTCCACGTAGCATAGGGCTTTGTCCGTCACCAAGACGCGCCTTTCCCGAACCTTTCTGAGGGCGGATTTTCCGTCCCGATCCACGAACTTCTCCACGTGTTTTAGTATTTGCAGAGCCTTGTCGGAGTGAATCTAGATGATGTACCACACAGAGATGAAGGATGTCGCGCCGAATGGGGTGGGAAAATACAGTGGGATCAAGCTCTGCTACTTGATCTGAGGCATGGGCAGCGTGCTTCGAGCATATCAGAGACGACAGGGGAATATAGACCGGTTGTTGGAAGGGTGAGGCTGAGAAAGTGCAATTCATAAGATGTACGCATAGTTCACTAGTAGGGCAATTACCTTGAGCAGAATTTAGTGGCTCGCTGAGTGTTTGTAGGGATGGAACCGTGACGCTGGTGCTCACGATTGGGGTGCCATTTGTCGTAGCGGCTGTCACGTAGGTTCGATAGAGTCGAGTTCGTAACTAGAAATAAAAAAGAAATAAGATCTCAGAGAAAAAACATACAGGTCATCCTCACAATGCCTAGTCTAGCAGCACCGAATCCCACAGAAAGCATGCTCAAGAAACGAATGAGTGAGGTCAGAAACGCGGGAGGGGTGTATATTATATAATCGAGGGACACATGGCTGATTTGCTTGTTCACACCATCTAACCGTCAACGAAACACTAAGGACGCCGTCAACGACTCCAAGAGAGGTACGTCTCGTTCAAATTATTGCTCAACTAGTGTTTCGTGGTTATCTGCATGCGTAATTACGAGTCTCATGTCAGAATCTGTTCAATCGGGTGGTGGATGTCATCGACATTTTTTGGATGACTTTGGTTCTCACTCACTAGGATTGCATTGACTGATCCTCTTTGTCTATTTAGAATTAAATTGGCAGGCATTCTCATGGCATCTTCCGTCAAGGCCGTGCAGACTTTCGGAAAAAAGAAGGTGCGTTATAATGGAATGCCCCAACTAGTGCAAAGTTGTGTACGCTCCCTGCCCCCAGACCGCGACTGCGGTCGCTCATGCCCGTGAAGGCAAAGGCTTGATCCGTATTAACGGGTCACCCATCAACCTCGTTCAACCGGAGATTTTGCGGTTCAAGGTTTACGAGCCTGTCCTTGTCGCTGGCGAAGATTCATTCTCCAATATCGACATCCGTGTGCGTGTCAAAGGTGGTGGGCATACTTCTCAGATCTACGCGATACGCCAAGCTATTGCCAAAGCTGTTGTTGCATACTATGCAAAATACCTCGATGCATTCAGCGCAATCGAGTTGAAGAAGAAGCTCGTGGCATATGATAGGACGCTCCTCATCGCAGACCCTCGGCGGATGGAGCCGAAGAAATTCGGTGGTGCTGGTGCTCGTGCGCGCAGGCAAAAGAGGTGTGTTCAGCTGATTTTTAAAAGATTTATGGTAACAAGTCTGTCTTCTCAGTTACCGGTAATATGCTTGGTATATTGTTGTACGTTTGCATCGCCGAATGCCGCAATTTTTTTTACCGCTCTATTCAATATCCATGCCGCTATACAACGAACTATATCTCCGGTACAATCCGGTTGTACGTTATGGTCTGTTTGAGAGCCATGTCCTTTAAGTGATTTGGTGGGAGGTCATTGACTCTCCGGGGTGGATGTCTCCAATTACCAACGGGTACAGGTTCAGCTAAATCAGTAGTGCACCCGGTTGGAGATGCACTATGTGCCAGTTGCTACGTTCGTTACGGGCGATGATGAGGTCCTACATAGAAGGCTGAGAACGAGCGCACAGAGCTGGTCTGGCTCGCCCGGTCATGTTGGCCTATGGCGGGGTCGAATAAACGGTGGCCATGGATTCGGGACTGAGTCGTGTTCATTTTGAGGGACTTCTGGTGTTCTACGAGCGGAGTGACTGTCCACAAGTTCTCGTTGCTCATGGCGCTCATACATGAACATAACAGCCCATTGACAGGATCAAATGACGACCTTTCACCTCTAGATACCGTATTATGTATATCTGTTGTATCATTCGCGGAGTTGCATTACATAGTTCATAGAAAATGTAACAGACGTAGAAGAGTCGGAAATACTATAGCATGCGTCAAGTACAATATAAGCAAACCCATTGAAGTGAATTCCTCTGTTGTTTCATGTTTACCGCTCAAATGCTTCGTTTTTTGGATGCTCTTCCTTCATACTCGTCTTCGTCAGTTAAGAACAACAGCTTGCGCTTGTGTTGAAGGGCGATTGGTTCGCCAGTCTTGAAAGATGATCGCATGTAGTCTAATTGGCACTCCCCGGTGGACTTGATATTTGCCTCCGATGAGGGGTCAAATATATAAATGCAATCGGGAGGACTGATAGCACGGAATGAGGGGAGCTCGATTTCGAGCGTTACGTGAGTTCCTCTGGGAGAGGGGGATAGCGAGTCCGCGCAGCTACCGTCAGAAGACGAATCCAGGGCATAATCAAGTGGAGGGGGAAGGTGGTAATGGGCCTCAGGCTCATCTACTTCCGGGCATGAAGGGTCATGGATGTTTGAAGCATAGCCTGAGGGTGATACGTGTGATGATCCCGCAAGTGACGTTGATGCCCACGAAAAGTACGAAAAAGGATGGATCTCATGGAATGAGAGCGACGAGGGTGACAGTTGATTTGGAAGAGCAGCATCGTTGGAGGAGTGATCAGCAAACCGTGATACCAGAGTGACATCCAAGGGAATGGCTGCCGGGCGTGACGTAGCGGACGACGCGACATACGACGGGTAAGGCCCAAGGGAAGGCCGCGAGGTAAAACTCGTACTAGAGGTAGGTTGTTCTTGTTCCGACGCTGAGATGAGATGCGTATCGCGAGACCATTCCTCGGTGCTCGTTACGCTTGATTCCAGGCAGGGTCGTTTGTAAGAGGGGGAACATCCAACGCCAGAATTTCCGTCGTATTCAAGCCGTTTTCTCTTCATAGCTGAATGAGAATGGGATGGAGAAGGTGGTGACTGGATATCGGCATCGTCCACCTGCCCGGGGCGATCTTGTGATGAGGCGATCTCGGAGCTTGTATTGACGTGAAACTGCTCTACTGAATTGCTATAAAGTAAGTCGCCCATAACCAATGGCTTGTCGCTCTCGATCCAAGATACAGGATGCATTGAGATATTCGGCGCATTGGGAACGTAGAAAGGAAGTGTAGGTGCACGGAAGTCTTCAAGGGTGCTTTCATCCCATTGACGAAGTGTAGTCTCAGATATAGGTAGCTAACATGCTCAGGTCAGCGTCATCCATGAATGTGAGCTATGAAGGCCAAAGCATACGGGGGTAGCGACTCCTTCATGAGGGTGTATGGTCGCGCAACGGCGCTCCCTTGCAAGTCGATACTCAGTCTCGCGGGCATCTTGGTAATCGAGTAGGAACTTGACTTGACGCATTTCGTGTTGAAATTCATAGGTACTGCAGCCGCTCAGCCCTATCTTCATTACTGGTGGAAGACAAGATGCATGTCTAAAATTGATAATTGTAGCCTTCCCGTCACGACCTTTATCGAAGTCCATTGGAAGGCAGTGATGCTCGTAGAGGAATGGTAGCGTACCAACAAGCATATGTCGTAATGCAACATCGCGGTGGAGAACACCACGGGCATGAATGCGTGTATATGCCTCGATTACAGCATCCTTTTCATCAGTCGAGAGCCACCTGTCAGCTACTCGCCAGGCGTGCGGATGCGGAGGCTCCATCGCCATGTTTGCAAGACCTTCAGAGGTGTTGAAGACGCCAATAATGCTGGGGACGCAGAGTCCCTGAAGTGGTCGCAAATGAAGTGGATGACAGTACAGATAAAGCTATAGAATGAGACGATGAGTTGACGTAGCAGGCGTGGTGATGAAGATGGTACCTCTTGGTGAAAACCGTCCCAGATATTCCATCTGGTAGACAAAAAGTGAGTCAACACTAGGCTATAATAGTGAGAACGGGATTCACATCTTCGACACTATCGCGATAGCTTGAGCTCCAAGAGTGGCTTTTCTGAGATAACATGTGGTGGCCCTTCCGGCTAAACTGAAGAATTGCGCAAGTCGAGACTTGAGTTGAAACAAATGCCTACCTCGCAGCATAGCACCCTTCCCGAGACATCGCAGTTTCCGGCCGAGAAACCGGGAGTGGGGTACATACAAGTGATCGAGACAAGATGAGACATCCTGCTTTTCTCCACCACGCGTGATCAGGGATGTCACGAATGTTTCTGGTAGCGCGGATGTAGATATCGCCAGCGGCATGGAGGTCTCAGATGTAGAGCGAGATAAAAGTACGTGGGAGGGTTGTGTGAAGGCGAAGGTGCAGCCATTGATGATATATGATAGTTACGGCTAGTTGGGTCGTCGTTGGGGGGAGAGTGGATAATAGCCGCTTAAACAATTGGCTGGCATGTAACAATAGCCTCGTTGAGGTGACCACGCCCCGCCGTCCTTTTGTCACATCCCATGGCGCTTCCACTTACCCAAGCAAGTGAACAATCCCCGAACATCTTTGTTGACCCTTCCGGGTTTCCTCTCTCCGTTTATCTCGACGTGAATCCAGAGATCATCTCGAGGCCCAGGCTCATTCGTCTGCTTCGTGTCCGTATGCTCTTCCAAAGTCTTATGCATGTCCCAAATGCCTCACGCTCGACATATTTCCTCTGCAGACATCAGGTGCTGATATTTGCCATAACCCGTCAGCTGCCTCTATCCTTCTTATCAACTCGGACACCGAATCTGGTCGCAAGTTTGTGCACGATTGGAGCGCAGACTCACACAAGATAGTCCTAAACTATGGGTGGATTCAGGCTTGCATTCAAAGCGGCCGTCCGTTGCTCGAAATAGACGAATGGGGTGGGTTTCACGTCCCACACACAAGTGAATGTATATATAGTGAAGATGACGATGACGAGGATATGGAGGACGGATCCAATGGCTCACGGTCAGTCTCCCTCCAATTCATTTGCAATTCTCTTGCTAACACCGACCCACTCCTTCTGCAAAGGGCAATTCTTTCACCCCCTGCCTCTAGGAGTAAAGCGTCACTAAATTCGACTCGTCCAAAACCTCCTTCGCCTACCCAGGCCCCTTTAGCCGAGCCAAGTGTTAAGCTTAATACGCGTGGTCTTGCTCGCCGCCGCTCCATGTCTTCCAGTCGCTATCCCTCAAACACTCTGCCTGTGCGCTCGCCTTCATCCAAACCAACACCCTCTAGTGTGTTACCACGATCTCCGAAGGCTGCAACAGGAATTAACACCGAAGACACTCCTAAGCGTCATCACAAACTGACATTCCCGAATGTTGTGTCGCCTCAGAAAACCTCTCTGTCCCAACCCCACCCATTCTCCCAAGCCCCCCATATGCCACCTCCGGCACTCCCTTCATCACATGTACCTGGACCATCTATGCCGCAGGATATTCCTATCCCAACGGGCCATTCTGATCCACAGCAGCCTTCGGCAGATTCAACGAGCCTTTTGCAAGCCTTCAGTTCTGCGTCTTTGCTTCAACAGAACACTACTGCCCAGACTTTGGCCCGACTGATTGAAACTGTCATTGCGGTTGCGCAGGGACAGGGCATGGACACTGGTGTTATTCAGAATTATCTTGCCACCTTACCCATGTCCTCGTCTCCCGTTCAACCGTCCCCTCTGTCGGCCTCTCAGTCGTCTCATTTACCAGACCTTACCCCTCAGCCGCTGGAGGAACCACCAAAACCTTCCGTTTCTGACTCGTCTCCCGAGGGCGTGGGCCAGAGTTCAGGTAACCTGCGTACCCCTCAACCTCTGTCGTCTGAACCATTTTCAACGGCAAAAAGGAGACGATCCTCCCCAAAACTTCCCTCCCAAGCTAAGAAAGTTCCACGACAGAACCCGTCGAGAGTAGCTCACGAAGCCCCTCACCCGGCAAGAGGCGTCTTTTCCACGAAAAACGGCCAACCCTTCCTGGTATTTGTACAGATTGATACACGGGGGCGGCATGGAATTGTGCATCTTATAAAGGTCAGTCTTTCAGGTCTTGCACCTACAGCATGACCCAGATGCCCGCAGAAAAATGGCGGACAAATTACGGCAGACATCCCCAAGGCGGCCTTCGTTATCCTGAATCCACGTTCTGTTTCCTACGCTGATTTAAGACAAGAAGCCGAAGAGTCTAAGAAGACGATAGTGCGGATCGCGTTCATCACTGATAGCATTGAGCAAGGTCATCTCGTGGATCCGAATGACTACTTACTAGAAGACCCCAGCCTGCCCAGGAAGCGCGGTCGGGGAGGTCGTTACTCCACTTCCCTCCGTGGCAGGCCTTCATTAGAGAGCAATCACAGGCTATCCGAGGCACAAACCTCTGACACTGTCGTGGATGCTCCTTCATCCATCCTGTCACGCCGACGTTCCACTAGTCCTGAACTCCCTACAGCGGTGCTCTCGAAAGGCGGCTACAGATATACACCTGCAGAAATGACATACACCTGGGCCCTGATTCGCCGTATAATAATCAAGGACCGGCAGGTCAACAAACAAACTGTGATCAAGGCCCTACACAAAAAGGTGTGTCACGTAATTGATTCCATTTTCACAGCACTTCCTGCTCACGCCACCGGTTGAAGATGCCACATCACTCCATAGCCTCATGGTCATCTGTGTTGACCCGACACAAAGATATGTACGAGGCAGTCAGGGTGGAAGTCCTTCAATCTACCCGTACATCTAATGTACATCCACCTAATGCACAGCTGCTTCAAGATGCCCATCATCCCCGGGGCGACTCCAGTGATGCAGAGATGGATGAGGCTCATCGAGAAGCTGAGCTACTCGAAGAGCTACAAGTGGGGGCTTCCCTAGTCCTAGCCGATGAGGAGTCCATGGACTTGGAGCATCAGCAATCCTTGTCCGAAAATGCGAACAGAGACGGAAATAAACCGGATGCATACGCGCAAGATTTTGAGGCCCTCGTTGAATTCCTTGCATCTGCGGATGCTGATGGCGGAGACGAAGTTGAGATTTTTGAACGACTAGCGGCAAAGGTCGTGCTTTTCAGAATCGTCTTCTGATTGATGAAATATCTGATTATTCTGTCACAGAAAGTTTGCATCACGGCCCCGAGCTGGCCCGACTTTCTGGAGCAACATGCAACCACTGTGGCAGAAGAAGTTGAGCGGAGGTATACGACTCAGCAAGCCACGTCAGTCGCCTTGTAGCTGGCAGATATTTCCAGACATTCTCTATTTGTTAGACGCGAGGGAAGCCATAGTATCTACGGATTTTACATCTTGTAGTGCCTGCCCCGGGCTGACCTTGGACGCGTCGAGAGCAATGTAGTAATTATTGAGAAGACAATGGTGGGGAGGATGGGTTTTGCTTAAAAAAGCGTTTCCTTCTCTCTTCGTACGACAGCGGTTCCTTATCTCCTCGTAATGATTGACCAGCAGTGTCAAACGTCCCGATTGCAGCTCCGAGAACTGCGCAGGATGCTACAGCTATAGGTAGAGAACGGGCTGCAGGAAGGTTCAATACAAATGACTCCAAAGGTGCGAAAGCATGCACCTCTGATACCGGCTAAGAAACCGGCTGCGCAGCCACCTGCTACGCCATTCAATGCATCCTGCTTTCCTCGTTGGTTTGCAACAATGGACTCGGTGGCAGCGAATGTCGTGCCCATGGCAGCTGCGAAACCAGCGCGGCAGTACCTATCAATGACTGTCGCTCCCACTCTAAGACAGATAGTTAGAACTGACCGAAAAAACCGATAGTGCCACCTGTTCTCGATAAGAACCCGGATGCACCTTTGGAGTGAGACCCGAGGGCGTTCTGCACGCTACTGACGAAAGCGCCAACGAGGGCAGCTTGCATGCCGACCGTTGCAGCATATTGTAGTGTCGGTCTTGGCTCAAAACTTGGTGTATCTACTGGTCGATCGGGTAATTCTAGGGAGGTCATGTCGAACCAGGACCCGTTGACGAGAGACAGGCCAGCACTGGCACTGATGCGATAGCCCAGAGGTCCGGCCGGCCGCAGTTTACATTTCGGGACATGTGCCGCCCGGGAGTGATCTTGATCTTGATCGGTCGTTACCACCTGTCCGTCGCCATAGCCATGGATGACCGTGACAGTACAGAGTTGCCTTGGTATAGGAACGATCAAGGAGACCATCCATTCCGACTGACGACCTGTTTCAAGGTTCGTCATCACATCGTATTTCTGGCGATCCTCTTGTTTATAAATAATATTTAGAACCTTCGTGGCCCGGAGTACCGCTTTGTGGCCCTGTTTCCGTGGAGCCTCAACTCTTTGCCCTCTCTTGCAGAATTATATTTCGATCAATTTGGTAATGACTGGCCTAAATTCATAGAAACTTATGCGGGGTCGATGGTCGTTGGTAGCACGGAGGAGCTATATCTGATACGGGCGCTTCAGTCGAACGGCAA
>QFDW01001945.1:0-11131 GCA_003315895.1 Lactifluus rugatus | reverse complement strand
GCCCGCGCAGCAGCAGAACCCACATCCGAGTCGGCGACTGTTCAATCGCGTGTTTTACGTTCCCAATTCATCGGATGCTCCACTGTCCCGGACGTCCCGCCCTAGCGCCACAAACTCGAGGCGCACATCCCCACCGCCGAATACGCCTGCGGCGGCCTCGTCAAGCTCTTCGGATAGCTTGCAAACTCGCCCATTGATAGCTGAGACTCGCACGAGATTGCCACCTCTGCTCGAGATGTCACCTGTTCCCTATCGCCCCCCGGGACAGCGGCTTTACTCGTTCTTCAATCGTCCTTAATTCACTGAATTACTTTGATTTCGCACGTGTACGTAACGTACTTGTACAGGCGTCATTACGTTTTCCGGAATAGCTATGGAATTGATAGTCGATCTTGACAGCTTTCATTTCCAATGTGTCCTAGAAATAGTCCCAGATCAACACGCCCGCAACCTTGTACGGTACTGTCAACGAGGGGTAATCAATCATTAAGGCGCTCAAATGTCAGGGACGGACTCACGGCGCAGTCACGAGAAGCAACCTTGTCCCAAGGCGCAAAGAGAAGTTGTACTAAAAGCAGGAACTTCCCGTCATGGGATTGACATCAGCTGGTTTCGGTATAAAATCCACTGGGAAACGGGATTCCTTTAACCCAACTAACCACGCAACGTCATCCCCATGGTCCTCATCGTCACCGCTCTCCGCCGTATCGGACGCGGCATCACCTCGTCCGTCTTCGAGTTCTGCTTCGCCATCTACCTCTTCAGCTGGGATGTCTCCCTCACGCTCATCAACACCCTTACCTTCAACCGCAGAGTCGGCAAGGTGACGCCCAAGGGTCAACCAGGAGAGGGTGGTATCTGGCCCGAGTATATCCCTCCACGATCCAACGATAGCCGCTGCTCATGCCCCGCCCTAAACGCGATGGCCAATCACGGTTCGTTCCCCCTTTTGTTTTCCCAGAAAGTCGCTCTCCTCGTCTCACGTGCTCCGCGATAACTTAGGCATCCTCCCACGAGACGGGCGCAACATCTCCTTCCGCGAGCTGGCTAGACTGGTCCGCGCAACTTACAACTTTTCACCTTCTTTTAGCCTCTACGTGCCGCGCTACATCGCACGTGTCCTAAACCGGTCTTACAGCACTGGGCGCTTCGACCTCGCAGACATCGATGTACACAACGGCATCGAGCACGACGCCTCCCTCGTCCGTAAGTTGCCCCCAGAAACCCCCTCATACCCTAGCTAGATCTTAAACGGTGCCTCCTCTCCTCCCCATATACAACACAGGCCTTGACGCATACCACCAAACTACCCAGGGTATGCCGGACGGAGAGTTGGTAGCCTCATTGCTCAGGTGCGCCACGGGCCCACCGCCCAAGATCTGCGCCGTAGAATCGGACCCTCCTCTGCCCCCAAATGAATCCCCCTATTTCAACATCGCGGCCCACGTCGCAAAGGCAACCGCAGATTTTGATCTCAGTCGCACCCTCACCCCAGCGGACCTCTCGCGGCGCCTCGGTGCACGTCGTATTGAAGCGCAGCGGGATAACGGGCAGTACTCGCAGGACTATGGACACAAGATGTTTGGCTCATCCAAGTTCGTCTGCTAATTTATTTTTTCTTTCCACGTCATCATCTTCATCTCTTTTCGTGGACAGCGGGTCAACGTTGTTGACTATCTTTGGCGGGAACGTGCCCGACCTCTACACCTTCTTGAGCGAGGAACGACTCCCCGATGGCTGGGAATCGCGTGTCCGCGACCAGATGGGTCTCACCATTTTCACGTTCAATCGCACCGTTCTCCGTGTCGAGCTCGGCATCGAAGAGGAGGTCAATCAACCATTAAATCTCATGTGATCTGCATTATGCGGGGTAGTTGTACAAACTGATTTACCGTGTTTTCTTTTTGGTTTTGTTTTTGTTCTCCAACGACAGCCTATGTTGCCATCGTTGAAGTGTATGTACTCCCTATCATGATCAATGCAATGCCCACTCGCGGAACCGTCGCGCATGCACAATACGAGACTCTGCGGCACGAGCAGCTTCGATGCCCCACACTTCCTCGGAGCTTCTGATAATGACCCCATTATTGAGTAGAGCAGCGTCGATTGGCTCTCCAAGCGCATCGACGTAGTCCTGGGGTGGGGTGAGACCCTCAACTACCTCGGACAAGGTTCCCTCATCAGGTGTAGCAAAGACACTCCTCATCGCACGTTGTACCTCCTTCATCTCCCCCACGACGCAATTCTCGAGGCTGAGTGGCGCACGGGGGTCCCAGCGTACCAGCGCCGGCCGCACACAAGCAGCATGCGGCGGCACGATCGACCGTCCGAGCGCAAAGTCATCATAAAGCAACGCAATATCCGCCGTCGTCAGCGGGAGCGTACTATAAATAACGGTTAGTTGAGAGAGGAGAGAAAAAAAAAGGTGGGTTTGTCGGGCGCAAAAAACGCACTTGATCTGTTTACGCGCGATGCGCGACTCGCGATGGAGCAAGTCCTTCCACATCCGTTCGTAGAGCTTCTTGCGATGGCGTACTGGCAATGGACGTTCGAGCGGACGACCCGCGAGCTCACAGAGCACAAAAGTCGCGATGTGCAGGCCGAAGAGCGCCGGGAGCGGACCGAGCACGGGCAAGATGCGTACGCGAAAATCGCGCAGAGGTGCCAGCTCGTCCACGGAGCCCTTGGCGAGCTCCGAGCTCGCCAGCGGGAGCAGCGTCACGTCGTCGCTGGGTACTTCGGACGAGTATACTACCGGGATGGAGTATTCGCACGCTGGTGAAGGTGACGGCGACGGTGACGGGTCGTCGTCGGCGTCTGCGGCGGAGGAGGGAGGGTCTAATGACGGTGTTGGAGGTGGAGATGACGATCGCTCAGTGCGGGAGAGGACGGCGCGGAGGCGCTGACGCACTGCGCGCGCGAGCGGGTCATAGTGCGTCGCGGAGAGATCGGCGATTTGGATGCGGGTCGGGTCCGACTTTGTGCCGGCGCCCATGGACGAAAACACCTTGATGTTATTCTGTACGCAATACGCAAGGAGCTCGACTTTGGTACCAATATTGTCGATCGCGTCTGCCTCAAAAAAAAACTCATTTGGCGATGGACAACACGACAGCAAAAAAACGAGAGTAACGACGTACCGATAACCCAATCCGCACCTTGAAGGAGGTCCGCACCGTCCGCACCACCGCGCCACAGCTCTACACGCGGATCGACCTGCACAAACGGCGCGATCGCGTGCAGCGCACGCGCGATGCACTGTACCTTTGGCGTGCCGACGTCCGCGAGGGCGGCGGTCGCGTGGCGATTAAGCGAGGAAAGCGTGACATAGTCAAAGTCGATGAGACGCAGCCGTGCGACGCCCGAGCGCGCCAGCATGACTGCGGCCCAGCTGCCGACGCCACCGCAGCCGACGATGACGACGGAGGCCCTGCGCACGCAGGCGACACCTTGCTCGCCGAGGAAGGCGTAGTTGCGGGCGAGCTGCTCACGCACAAGTTCTTCTGTGTATTCTGAAGCGGACGCGAGCTGGGGGAGTAGGGGAGATGGGCAGGGCTGTTGTATGCGAGCCGAGGTTGACTCGGTGGCTAGGGCGCGATTAATTTCATTGGCAAGGTCAGCACGACGCTTGATTCGAGAACGAGAATTCTGAATGGAGAGAATAGAATAAGTGGCTAGTGCAGCAGCCGCGGCTGTGAGTACAAGTTGTGTCCTATGCGAATTCAGATTGAGACTGTCGACGTTGATGAACAGAGACATCATCCCGTCGGGCACGTGTCAAACACAGCCGCGCGCTGGCTTTACATTCAGTTTTTGGGCTTAGCTACACTACACGTCTACTCTCGATTTTCCACAACTTCTTGCAAGCGCTTGAACGCATTTTCGTCATCGTTCGTCACCGCCTTTCCAATGCCAACCGTAGTGCGACGGGAGTCAATGTCTATATATCTCCCCACACCACCATCTTCAATACCCTTCGAATCATTCCGCTCTGATACAACCAGATTTCTGAGAACCTTCAAGTCTAGTCTGAGGTGTTCCCAAACCTGAGCCCATTGTCTGAAATGCGCGCGATGTCCATTGGCTTTGGAAGTTCTCTTGGTCGACATCGCCATCGGGCACAGGAATAATTTCAACTCCACAAGAGTCTTACCATGGCGAGCAATAAAATCTTCCACTTCGTATCGCTCGCCAAAGTAGTATCTTTGAAGCGAGAGATGGGCCAGATGCGGTAGATGAATTTCTGAAAGCGGAGCGATCATACTTGGGGGTCGCAAACACACGTGATGTAGCTGTAGAGACACCAACGAGGGCGAGAAAGCTTCCTTTGGAAAGATGGATGGTAGAAATAGATCCAACGGAGGAGCTATCATTGGGAACGACGCGCAATTCGTGGTTGTGTTAATGGCTAGGTGTGTCAGTGTGCGAAAGAGCCGTATGACGATCGGGTCACTGAAGGATGTGTGGGGAAGGGGCAGAAGGCTATCTATGGTCAATGACTTCAAAGAGGAAGCAAATCCTGGGTGAATTTCGCCCAGAGCTTTGAAGATGAGTAACTGAAGCATGATCTCGGGAGGGTTATTCGGAGGAGGGCCAGAGCGGTCATACACCCTGAAAGGGCCATCATGTGCCCTGAATTTCAAGGCCAAAACCTTCAGGGAAGGAAGTTGCGAGAGGATACCGAGTGCTTCCAAAAACGTTTTCCCATCGAACCCTTGTACACAAAACTCTCGCAAGGGTAAACCTGCACCAATCGCAAGTATAAGTGAGGATATTCCGAAGAAAATTTGTCCCGTACGTACGGGGATCTGCCTCCTCATATTGATAGGTAACTTGTTGAATATGTCGTGTAAACTTGTTGTTGCCGTAATCAATGATAGATTTGAAGCGGTTTAGGCCCTTATCACTGTTGATAAGGGAAATAGATCGAAATACCAAAGGAGTGGCAAGTATGTAGAAAAAAGAGCAAGTAGCACGAAGCTGCAGAAGGGTGGACTGTGAGCGAACCTCGGCTACAATTGCTTCGAGCAACTCAGGTGGGAGAGTCCTCATGATGGTCGTAGTGGACAGAGATGTGCCGCAGTGGAGTTTACTCTTTTCATGTGTTTACATACTCCCTTTCTGGGTTGTCCGTCCCGACATGGAGCCGAAATGACCTCGGCTCGGCTCGTAAAGTATACGATATGATATCATCCTCCGAGTCCCTTGCCGCCACAAAGTCCTCTTATTCTCTCACGGCTGCACGACAGCTATTATGACTATTATGAAGATGAACAAGACGATATAATGGCTGACTGTCGGCGGAGAAAAAAGGATCCCCGCGGGTTCCCACACTACAGTGCTGCGTAGCAATAATCGATCATCGGCGGTGTCGAGTCAGGACCTCAGGCCTCAGGCCACAATTAGTCCGGTATTGCCTTTGCCCGCACGGCCGGTTTTCGATTGCTCCACGCCTTTGAAACGCTCCAAGACAGACCCGATCAGGTTAGGCGAGGTCCCTTTTGGCCTGATGGCTCCAAGGGTGCGCTTGTCGCCGAGCTTCTTCCCTCCACAAGGTAAGGCTGTACAGTCGCTCGCACACATTATTTCAATACTTTATAAATTCCGATCTTGGGCATCAGCCATATATTACATCAAGCGTGTGCCCGGGGTACAACAGGAATCATATATACACGGGGAGAGACTGACGGACTGACTCGGATCGGAGCAATCAAAGCATGAAACGACGGGTGTACGTAGGAGTAGCAAGACAAGCACGGCGATCTAACGGAGAGCACTTATCTGTAGACGAGCCGTCATTTCCAGGTTTAACCGTCCCGAGTATTTCCTTTCCCAACGGCGGACGGCGACATGGTTATCGGAACGCTGAAGTGCATTTGTAAATGGCTCGATGTCTTGCTACTGCGATCCAGATGGCTGATACTCTAGGTAAAGATCGTCCAGTCGAGGTAACACGTCAGTGGCAAATTTCCTACTACTTGTCAATCCACCCCTAGATTCCAAATGCGAAGACGTTGGTGAAATAATATATTCTGCTTGAAGAACAAAACTTGATCGTGAACGCGGTCACCGCTCGACTGGGCGACATGAGTAGCAACGGTGTATGACTGATAAACTGAGGGAGTTGTCGGATGTCAAATATCGGCTGGTTGAAGTGGTGAGAACATGGACGCCGGAGGAGTGAGACACGGCCGGGCACGCGGGCACATGAGAGAGGGGTAGCGAGACGGGTCAAAAGGATGGATATTCGGGCGGTTACGCCCCGACTTTTATCTACGACAGGTTAATCTACGATCTACGGTTAATGAGAGTTGGTTTTCTTGGCTGTTAGGTGTTTATGTACTGTGAGGTATGGAAGATAGGTTAACGCCTGCCACAATACCTCAGCAACAGCTTAGCACGATGTCAAGGTCCCTTTGCTGACGTAGCCACTGTTATTAACAGTAAGTTACCATCTTGCAACTTTGGGTCGTGGTACCGAAGTTGCGTCGAAACAGAAGCATGCCTTTGGAGCGTTGGGTAAGGTTTTGTTCATACGGTGCATCACCGCATGGGTTTATTAAGTAGACGATAAGTAAGCCATACGTTGTTCAAATTGAGGCGGAGTAAATTACGTTGTGCTTGTGCCCGTATGCACACGAAGAAAATGGCGGGCTGACAGGGACAATAGCGCTCAAAGCACAAAACGAGTGTAAGTAGGAGTGGCGGCAGAGAGTTGTAGAAAACACCGTAATCGAACGGAATAAAGAAAGGACTATGGCACGTATTTGTGAGGTGATAATTTCCATTCTATCCGCTCCAAAGGGTGGACAGCGACGGGGTAATCGGAAAGCTGACGCGCAGTTATGAATGGCTCGATGTCTTGCTGCTCGGATCCAGATGGCGGATACCCCTCAAAGTAAAGATCCTCCAGTGCAGGTAACACCTCCGTGGCCAATTCCCCACTGAGCCCTTGCAGTGCCGACACGATGAGTGACCGCATTCTGTGGGCTACACGTAGGGTCTTGACAGCAGTGAAAGGGCGGAAAAGTTCCAGCCATTGGGTGTAGTCCATGTCGACTTTCCAAATCGATTCCCGCTGGTGAATGAGCTCCTGGATATTGAGACTTTTGATGCCGGACAGGAGGAACGAAAACAGGTCACATATCTGTGCCATAGACGACACTTGCCAATCTACGTGTCCGCATGAAATCACAAAGTTAAGGTCTACGGAGGGATCTGTTTTCGTTGGTGAAGCAAGGAAGATCATGACCCGTCCATCGCCAAAGAATATCATCGCCCGATCACATGACATGAGTATTGGTACACGACGGATGAACAGAGGGAGTAGTCGGATGTCAAAGACGAGCTGATTGAAGAGTGTTATGTTGACATCGTAGAGTAGGGGAGCGTCGATTCGGGCCACGAGGTCCTCCAAATACTCACTGACACCAACGAACCGGAAGCGGGTGAGAGCAGGGAGGACAGTGCGTGTCAACGGAGGTGGACGTTGGGCTCCTCGATCAGGGCGAGAAGCCGGGGATTGGAAATCGATGACAAGTCCTTTGAGCCTAGGCAAGGCAGAGACGCATGTGACCATCGCCTCGGGTGAAATGTAACCACTATGGGGTGACCGCCAAAGGGAAAGATCAACAAGGTCATTGGAGGTGAGGAGAAGTTTGGGTAAGGTCGGAAATGGAATGCCATACAAATACAGTGATCTTAGACGTAGGGCAGATCCCCCTAAGAACGTATTGGGAAGTGACGGTGCAATAACATCATCCGTCCTAAGAACAAGAACCTCCAATTCTGGAAATGGCTCCTCCATGAGTGTGACCAAAGGCTTCAGTGGAATCATTATTCCAGTTAGAGAAATCTTGCGTATGCGGTCGGGGTGCTTGAGTGCAGCAATGATATTATCACCGAGACGGAGAGAGTGTGCCGATATTTCGATAGGCAACGGTGGCCAGACATCCAACGTCTCCCTCACAGGAGTGATGCCTGTGCAGAAAAGGCGCAGCTCGAGACGGAGTGGGGATGCAAACACGAGGTATCGCCATCTTTGGCATACATGCACTAGCTTATACCAGTTCTCTGCCCAATTCCTCGAAGAGCGTTGAATATACAGCCGGCAATATTCGAAGATGTCAAGGAGGACATTATCTGTGAGCATCCCAATTGTAACATGTGGTGAAATATAATCTGCGCCAGACAAATAAATCATCGTTGTGAATACCGCCGTAAGCATAACACGTACCACATATTTGAACCGCCACATCCATGATTGATTCCTTCCGGTAGCATTCCACGCGCCTTCCCATATTGTTAAACTTAGAAGGCGCATCCATTTGGATTGGACAAGTGCCAGAGGATGAATGATTGGCGGTATCAGTGCTACTTAACTGGGAGCCTAACCGTGACAATGTATGGCGGATGGCCTTTCCAGTGCGCCTGCCAGTGATCAGGGGTGCTTTTATGATGGGGCCAGTAAGACCGCTTTTGACGTACTTATGAGATATCATCGAAAAATTTGTTGTCTGCCAGCAGGGGGCCACCAGGGCCAGGTGACAACGATGTGAAGGGTAGTTGTATGGTTGATGGAGAGCCGTGTTACTAAGCAGTCGTGCCAGGCGTCCCCAAACATGCGGACACCAGACACCACTTTTCCCCACCCGATAGACACACGCATCTCAGGCGAAATTTGATCCTTGTCACTAACCCTTTCTCTGCGAACAAATACAGTATATAGCCTGGGTCAACACTAATCCACACCAGTGGGTGGGGATCCGTATTTGCTGACTCGGAATAACCGAAGCGGTATACGATCATTGCATTATGTCACGGTGGGTCGTACTATTCGAATTATCAGCCTTCACTGTAAGATCCAAAGTGGTGGGAATCCTGCCAAAAAAGGGCAATTGTGTTTCATTTCCCACCAATAAATGGCGATTCTGTGTTCAGTCGATTTTCGGAGGGTGGCTGAAGGTGGGAAAAATCATCCACTTAGTGGATGATTTTCCTCCCATCTACATGGCAGGTGGTGGGATTGTTTCACTTTCCCACCAATTTCTGCCATCTAAAAATGGCTAAAAAGGATGAGAGACTGGTGGAATTTCCACCATTTTGGATCTTATAGTGCTTTTGCTCATGCAGACATAATAGTAAAACGGTACTACAATCTAATCTGATCACTCTACTCTGCCTCCTGCTCCATTGTGCCTGCGTCTCTAGCTTTCTGCTCGCTTGTGCCACCCTCCCTATTCCAGCATCGCTCTCCATTCTGACTCGGACCTTTCCTTTTCCAGCGGTGGACAGCGACAGGGTGGTCATACCACTGACGTGCGGTTATGAATGGCCTGATATCTTGGGGCTCAGATCCAGATGGCCAATACCCTTCTAGGTAAAGATTGACCAGTGCAGGAAACACCTCCGTTGCCAATTCCCCACCGAGCTCTTGCAGTGCTGACACAACGAGCGACCGCAACCGGCGAGATATACGCAGGGTCTCGACAGCAGTAAATGGGTGGAAAAGCTCCAGCCATTGTGTGTCGTCTATGTCATCTTTCGAAGTCGATTCCCACCGGTCAATGAGCTTCTGGATGTCGAGCCGTTCAACGCCGGACAGGAGGGACGAAATCTGGCGGCATATTTGTGCCATAGATGAAACTTGCCAATCTACCCCTCTACACGAGATTCCCAAACTAAGGTATCTGTCGGGAAGTGTTCCCGTTCGTGAATAAAGAGTGATCTTGATACGGCCATTGTCGAAGTCCATCTGTGCTTTATTGAGTGACATAAGCATTGATGCATGACTGATGAACTGAGGGAGTTGTCGGATGTCAAAGATGAGCTGATTGAAGAGTGTTATATTGACACAATGGAGTAGAGGAGCGTTGATTCGGGCCACGACGTCCTCCAAGTACTCGCTAACACCCGAGAACCGGAAGCGGGTGAGAGCTGGGAGGACAGTGCGTGTCAGCGGAGGTGGATGTTGGATTCCCGGATCAGGGCGAGAAGCTGGGGATTTGAAGCCGATATGAAGGTGCGCGAGCCTGGTCATGGAGGAGACGCATGTGGCCATCGCCTCTGGTGAAATATAACCAGTATGCGGTATCTGTGAAAGATGGAGATCCACAAGGTCATTGGAAGACAAAAGAAGTTGGGGTAATGTCGGAAATGAAATGCGATTCAAAGCGAGTAAGCGTAGCCATTGGGCAGATCCACCTAAGAATGTACTGGGAAGCACTTGCGCTGTCTCACCGTCATCATCCATCCCAAGATAAAGGTGGCTCAATAACGGAAATGGCTTCTGCATCACTGTGACCAAACGCTCCAGTGGTATCTTTATTTGGCTGAGCGAAATCTTGCGTACACGGACGCGATGATTGAGTGCAGCAATGATGTTATCCCCAGAGAGGACAGGGTCAGACCTTATTTCGATAAACAAGGGGGGCCAGACGCCCAACGTCTCCCTCACAGGGGTACTGTCTGAACACAAAAGGCACAGATGGAGACGGCGTGGCGATGCAAACACGATGTATCGCCATCTTTGGCATACGTGCACTACCTTATGCCATGTGGATGCCCAATCCCCCCCAGAGAACAGTCTGGAGAATTCGAAGATGTCAAGGAGGACATCATCTGGAAGCATCCCGATTGTAACTGTAACACGTGGCGCCAGTGAAGGGACATCTTTATCTGGGAGCGGCCCGATTGTAACAAGTGGTGAAAGGAGGACATCATCCGAGTCTTCGGTGACCACTGACCAGGTTGTAACGACGGGGACATCACGTGACAGCGTCCCAACTGCAACACGTGATGAGATATGACCTGAACCGTAAGTTGCAATAAGTAAAGTGACTCGTGTGTGCAGGGCATAGCATATACCCCGTTCTTGAACTGTGCTTGATCCCTTCCGGTAACGTACCACGCGCTTCAGTCTTGTGAACCTTAGAAGGCACATCCATTTGGATTGGAGAAATGTCAGAGGGTGAACCATCGGGATTCGGGATTATTCAAGTTAATACTCCTTCAGTTGGATGTAAGCCTGATAGTATATCGCCTTTCGAGTGCACCTGATCAGCCATTCATGAATACGAAGTCAGGTACTTTTGAGATATGGCCCACGAGGGGGCTTTTGACGTACTTGTGA
>QFDW01001940.1:0-10409 GCA_003315895.1 Lactifluus rugatus | reverse complement strand
CAGTCGTACGAGCCCGATGCGATCCGCTGCCCGTCTGGCGAAAATGTAACAGAAAAGACCGAAAGGGTGTGTCCAGTAAATGGGCCCGCTACGACCTGTCCCGTTGTGGCACCCCACACGCGAATTGTGCAATCGATCGAGGCTGATGTGATCCGCTGCCCGTCTGGTGCGAATGCAACAGATTTGACCCAATCGGTGTGTCCAGTAAGCGGGCCCGCTACGACCTGTCCCGTTGTGGCATCCCACACACGAATCGAGTGATCAGCCGAGGCAGATGCGATCCGCTGCCCGTCTGGCGAGAACGCAACAGAGTAAACCACAGAGGTGTGTTCAGTAAACGGGCCCGCTAAGACCTGTCCCGTTGTAGCATCCCACACACGAATCGTGCAATCGTGCGAGGCCGATGCGATCCGCTGTCCGTCGGGCGAGAATGCAACAGAAAAGACCAAACCAGTATGTCCAGTAAACGGGCCTGCTACGACCTGTCCCGTTGCGGCATCCCACACGCGAATCGTTTTATCGTACGAGGCCGATGCGATCCGCTGGCCGTCCGGTGAGAATTGAACAGAATTGACCGCATCGGTATGGCCAGTAATCGGGGTTACTACGAGTTGTCCCGTTGTGGCATCCCACACGTGAATCGTACCTCTGTACGAGGCCGATGCAATCCGCTGTCCGTCTGGCGAGAATGCAACAGAAGTGGCCAAAGAGGTGTGTCCAGTAAATGGGCCCACTACGATCTGCCCCGTTGTGGCATCCCACACCAGAATTGTGCAATCGTCCGAGGCTGATGCGATCCGCTGCCCGTCTGGCGAGAATTCAACAGAATTGATCGATTTGGTGTGTCCGGTAAATGGGCCCGCTACGAGTTGTCCCGTTGTGGCATCCCACACGCGAATCATGCCATCGTCCGAGGCAGATGCGATCCGCTGCCCGTCCGGCGAGAATGTCACAAAATTGAGCTTGCTATGTGCCTGAATCGTCATTTCCAATGCTGGCCAATGGGACAACTGCCCGCGTTCCAAGGTCAATGTGCGAGGAAACTGGTGAATGTATTGATTGAGGATGAGGGAAGAGCTGGGTGCGAAAGGCAGGGCGGAGACATAGATATGGGGAGCGCTCTTTGCCATCGCCATTCCGAAATACCGCACGAATGCGGACGCATCTTCCACCAATGCGAATAATTTCTTCACCTCCGTTTGGGAACGCTATTTCCATTTTATGCAATAAGTCACTACACGTCAGATTGAATCATAGAGTGTACCTACCTTCGGCTCCAACCACATCAACAGAGATGACAACGCTGGTGAAGCAAGGCCTATACTGTTCTTGATGCTAAGAACTTCCAGCCAAAACAGAAATTTCATCTCGAACAGGGATCGGAGCTTCTTGAAGAGATCATGCTTGAAAGAAACATGTTCCAAATGATTGTCCCAATGAATACAGGCATACGATAGGGTAGGTGGAATGTATTTGTAAATTCGAGATTTTATGTCTGGGACGTCGTTGTTGGCGAGATATGACGTCTCGAGTTTGCAGATATTGAACTTGAGGTCATCGAGCATTAAAGCAAGGCACGAATGTGCTAACTGATGGTGCGCGTCGCCAAGGTCCACACAAACACATCACTCTTCTTGTTCGTCAGAAAGTCACGGAATGAGGTATGCAGGGGTACGACGGGAAGCGTTTGGTCAGATCCAGTGACGTTACTCAGCAGTGAGCCGAGGTAACGAAGGAGTCTATGAACCCGGTTCGAATCCTCGGGGTGAACAGTGGGGGCATGCTGTCGCAGAGCAAGCAAGGAGTGGGTGGAGAGGGGTTCGATCGCAGCGCAAAGCTGTCCCATGACGGACCGAAATAGACTCTGTGCTTCATCTGATTTCACGTACTCTCTGAGAACTTGTTCGTACAAGCTGTCCAACAGACCTTGTCCAGTGAGGCCTCGAGAATGTGCCAGAAGCCGCTGAACGCACTCGGTGTCGCTTAAACCAAGACTAGCAGTGCTGTTTATGAACCTGCATGCAACGGCTGCCCACTGAAACAAGCCTTCTGCAGCCTTTGATAGTTTGACACCATGGAGTCTGAAAGTTTCCGGATCGAGCACATTCTGCATATACATGAGGATGTCCTCCTCCGTCTTGGCGGCCAGATCGGGATCATCCATGTACAGGGTGTAGACAGATGACGCTTTCGCAAACGCATCTTCGATACCATGCTCCGGCCTTGAGGTGACGAGTACGCGGAAATTTGACGGAAGGTCGGACAGATGTTGGGCGAGAAATGTGTGTAGTCCTGTTTGGCCGATTGCGTCTCCACTCTCATCCAATGCATCGATAACGACCAGAATTGGACCACCATGTTTTAGGTTCTTGAGCGGTTCGAGGAGGAGGCGTTCAAAAAGTGTACGATAATCTCGGCGACCGCGAAGAGACGAATCATCCTTAATGATGTTCCCGAGGGCGAGTTTAAATTGAGGATAGCGATCAGAAAGATCCCGAGCAAGCGTCGTAAAAAGATGGTAAGCCTCGCCTTTGGACTGCTCGTTCCGAAAGAAGGAGAAGAAAGAACCGAGCCGCTTTTTGTCGAAGAGATGTGCGACCTCATGTGCAATGGAAGACTTTCCCGTTCC
This sequence comes from Lactifluus rugatus, assembly GCA_003315895.1. NCBI lineage: Eukaryota > Fungi > Basidiomycota > Agaricomycetes > Russulales > Russulaceae > Lactifluus > Lactifluus rugatus. The sequence continues at coordinate 7,780 of QFDW01001940.1, read as the reverse complement.
TACTTGGCCGAGGAGGACGAGCCCACATTTAGATTCGGGATTCTCGACCCACTTGACAATGTGGTCCAAGAAATCTTTGCGTGTTTCTGGAAGACAGCGTTTCTCACCGCCGATACGCCAACCTCCTTTATAAGGCAATTCTCTGATCATTGCACCGAGTTCTATGTCCTTGTCAGATCGATGACCCGGCGATCTTTTGACTGTCAGAAACACGCACCAGATTCTATCACAGTGGCTTCGGTGGTGACGGCGGCACAAGCGAGGAATTTGTCTCGCAGTCGGACGAGTGTGTTGCTGTATTGTTCGACTTTTTCGTCAACCTTGCCGCGGATATTCCTCAAAGTCCGCTTTCCTGAAAATGGCACGTTGATAATGAGTAACGAGAGGGGTCAAGACGACGTACCGACTTGCACATCCTTCGCATACGATTCGATAAATTTGGCACATTCCGAGACGCACTGCAGCATCTCATCGAGGATGTTTGACTGCGTAGACGCCGGCTGGATGTTCCTCAAAATTTCAGCCTCATTTGCAAATTCAAACGCATCCCGTATCGCCTCAAGTAGTGTTCTGACGTTGTCGTCACGCTGAACCTGCTGTAGCAAAGCCTGGCGGCGAGGTGAAAAATAATGAAAGCTGAATGGTCCATATTCTCAGCCAAGGCAAGCAGACACACCTCAGGAATCATTGAAAGCATGCTCCATGCCAACTTCGCATAGGAGTTCAGCTGAAGAGTGGAAGTTAGGACAGAAGGATAAGGAAGAAGGATTTTTTTTGACATACTTCTGCGATCGGACGGACAGCGTCCATTACCCGCTTGACTATATCAACTGCACTGCACCATGTTTTCATCATATCCAACGCGTTCTCAGTGCGAACAAGAGTAAGTGACATCTCGGTCTGGCTGTCCGCCACTGGTCTCACAGGAGAGCCGCTCTCAACGGGAAGATTGCCCGTCCGGAAGGAGGGAGATGGAGGGTCGGTAACTGCCGTGGGCTGGGGGGTTTCACCGTTGGCGTTGACAGTAGGACGTGCAGCACCTCCTTCAGCGACAGGGGAGTTGACTGCCGCTGTCATAGACGAACTCGCGTCTGCTGATACGGCGATCGTTAAGCAGAGTGTGACCGGCTCCGTTGAGTGTCCAGCATGTCTGTCAGCACTGCCAAAACCAATATCAAGTTCTATATGTAGGATGCTCAGCCTGATACATGAGTAAGAACTGTGAGAAAAAAAGACGAACCGCGTTGGGGTTCACAAGCTACGTCCTGCCTTCCAACAAGGATATCTTTCCGCATGGTCCTTTTCGCATAAAGAGATAATGTAATACGAGAGTGCGACTCTACAGGACTGCGGGTGATTCAGTCGTGAATAAGATTAAATATACAACATTCCTACAATGCGTCGATAGTCTCGTTCCATTCCACGTGTTGCGCCACACTCCGCACCGACTGTGTCGGCCTTGTTCTCTCCCCGGCGGTCACAGTGACATAAAATCGTCTTTTTTTCCCAAGGAAAGTCTTCAAACGGGGAAGGTTGTACGCTCTGAGGACTGGTAGGGAAAATAGATTTAGTACTTATCAGAACATGGTCGTAAAGATACGTACCGGTCACCTGGAGTTGGACTGAGCTCGGATGCGTTTCGCTAACTTGAGCACGCCTATTGTACCGTATTCCAGAGGTTTGAGGTTCTGAGCTGTAGTAGTAATGGTTAACGGTGGGGAACATCGAATGTGAAAGACTTGAGCGTACGGATTTGGGGTCATCTAGGTGTGTCCGTAGTGCAGAACAGACTAAGATAAAGCCTGGGGGGAGGAGCTGAGCACTTTGAGCCTTGGCAACCACGCGGGCTATGGCATAGGCTTTCTTCGGATCACTCCGGTAGTGGGGGACTTCACCTCATTACAGTAACTTACCTTGGTTGCAATTACTGTACAGTACCTTGCTTGCAAGGTTGTACGGTTCTGCCGTGCCTTGCAGGTCACGGTACAGATCACGTGGTCTGAGCTTAAATTAATTGGGGGATGGTATGATGTTGCGTTATCTGGATTTCTCAAGTCTCAAGTCTCGAGGAAAGGCATGCCCTTCGAAATGTCAACCCAGAAACCAACATTTTGATATACTGTACATGTGCCCAATACTGTACTGTGCCCATGTTCCCACTCATCTCCAAGTCTTTGTCATTGTTGACCCTTTGGCCACGCCCCCACTTCGGGCTCTTCTCGGGCGAACGCCACACGCCGTCGGCGTGCGGGACAACCAGGAACATTCAAAAGTCGTTCATCCCAACGCTCCCGGCCTTCCAAATACTGGAATAAATCTGAGGTCTCAATTCCTCTCCAGCACTTTCTGAATCCCTCCGTCGCTCCGTCTAGAATGAATACCACCTGCACGCGGTCTCAACAAGTTGGTTAAGGAGAATAAATGCTTACTCAGAAGGGGGAAGTTGACACCCGTCTTTAAAGCGCCCAAACGCCGCATTCTTCGAGCAAATTGATAGGAATCGGATGCCATTCGAACGGTCGGTTTAAATCTACTAGGTTTGAACCGACCGTTCGAATGGAATCCGATTCCTATAGTACGCAATTGCGTAATGCCCTTGTCCTACTATTTTCATGAACTCCGCGGGACCGCTCAGGGACGAGGGCAATGCCTTCCCAACTTCTTTCGTGAGGCGCCTACACACCAACACAAAGGAATCGGAGTTTTCATCATAATCTTTGCCGATTCGCTTTTTCTCTGACTACAACCAAATAAATATCGTTCAAATAGAGAATCGAGCCCTTAACTCACCAGCGCGCGACAAGTAGAAAGAAAAAGAGACCATTTCATCAATACCACAAATGCAAGCAACCATTTGCACTAACCAGCAGGAGGCTCTATGATAATGATGTATAGATTGCTGTCGGTAAATGCTTTTGGGAAGGTCCGGGATACGCCTGTGTCTAGCCCGTTGCACAGCTAGGGCGCGTGGTTTGCGTCGCGCGCAGCAAGGAAGCGTCCAGACATGATCCCCGCGTTCGACGAACTGTCCTCGCATCTCCACACTAATTTCTCTGGCACGAATTCAGACTCACGGAAGCACGAGCACTGTTGGTGCTCGGCCCTACGATCGGCGCGCCGAAGGAGCGGGTCATACTTGCGCTAGAGGGGTTCGAAGTGCAGGTTTGCGGTAAGCGAGAGAGGCTTGAGGAAGCACAGCTTTGATGGCCACCATGAGGACCATGGATGACTGTAGCAGTGATGATGGGAGTGAAGCGAGGAGCAGTGAGTCTCACGGGAGGACACTAACAGTGATGTCACACCGACATTGAAGAATCTCCGAGTACACCGCCCGTCTCTGAACCGTCCTCCTCGCGTTCTCCATCACCGTCGTAGGAGGAGCGCTCGCCGCGATCGTCGCTGGTCCCGACGGTACCAACAGAGCCAACCGACCGCTCCGTCCATCACTCTCTCCCGAGTCTTCGGGGATTTGCAGCGCTTCACAACCTTACCTGACAGGCACACGCGCACCCACGCCGAAGAACAACAGACTCTGTGCGTAGCGGAGCGCCTGCTCACGCGTATGCTAGTGAACACGTATGCTGAAGGGGATGGCAGCTGAACTAAGTGCGCGCGTCTCTTCTTTACCAAAACCGATTACTTCTGACTGCTCCGCAGTGCCGACGCAAGCACACGTCCTTCTCCATGCCCCCTCGACGTTTCACGCACCCCGCCTGGCTCCCGCAGCCAAACGTTAGCGTGTCGTTGGACAACATATTGCACGATTTTTCTCATCGATTCCGAACTGGGTTGTGACGCGAAAAACTCATTCACAACGCCGGAATATGGTGGCGGAAAGGCGACATGGCAACGTGTTGTTGTTGTTGTGGTGCCGCCGCTGACGGCATCCGAACGGAATGGTGTTCTCGTCAGCTGCCAAAGCAGCGCCGGCGCAACCGCTGCTGCGATGAAGGCAAAGCCGCCATGTCGGCGCTCCCTCCTATTCGAGCGGAAGTGAGCGAGGAGGATGAGTTGATCTGGTGGGTTTGGGTGCCACGTTGACCGGGTTCGCAGTAGTTCCCGAGTTTGCAAGTAGCTCTATTGACTACGCATGGCGGCATCATGTATATACCCCGGAGACTGCATGACTTCGCAAAGCTCAATCGACTAATCTATACGCAACCACTGAGCAATCAAGTGGGCGCCTTATGGAAGACGGTTCTTGCTAGGTGCATGTGCATAGCTGCAGGTGGTATCGCGGGAGCTGCGGCGGGATTGGACCTTTAGAAGATCTCAAAATTCTCGTTCCGTCTTCCGTTGTTTCACACCGTCCCGAAGAGCTCTCGCTTCAGTTGGCCGGAACACACACAGGGCCAAAACGGGAAGATTCTCATAGAAAACCGATTTAGCAATAAGTATTCTCAGGCTGTTGTAGAGTAGCGTTTTTACGGGCGGGGTCCCGGGCCGGCATGCACTGCAGGATGCATTCACCGAGCAGAAAATCTCAGGAAAGAGACTCGGACACTTGGCAGTTGTACGACTGATGCTTGCAACAACCTGAGGTTAACGTCTCCTTCAGAGTCAACTACCATTGCATTATAATTACTTGCGCGTCTCTCGGGATTGGTGGAACTAATCAAGGAGTTTATCAAGACAAAATCAGTGGGGAACCTGTGCTGCTGTGCAGCCGCAAGCGAGCGGTGTCTAATCTAAAAAAGGGGGGACAAGAGCTCCTAGCGTCTCTGTAAAAATCATGAGAATCATGAAAAATAGCTGGGGTTCACCAGCGTGTTATATCCACCTCTTGTCCGCACATAACGGCATGGACTTTTTCCGCACGTTCACTTTTTGCAGGTCGAGTCTTTCGAAGTTCCGCCAGAAGTAAACGGTCTCAGAGACCCGTACATACCTTTTCTGCGCAAAAAGCCCTCGATTCAAGTCATATCACATATTCCTGGTTCGCTACTTCCATGCACCTCCGCGGGCGCAGGACCTGATCGTCGGCGACAGGTCGATGGAACTAATGCGTAGAGGGTTCGAAGCTTCGCCACTGGCAGGAGGATCGGTGATTATCGATTATCCCCCGTGGGCTCACTGGGCGTCTGCTAAGACTCGAAGGTCGTTCGGAATAGTGATCCTGACTAAGGTCAAGGTGAAACCGTTCGCGGTACTTCCATTGGCAAACCTCCATTACTCGCTTCATTAGATACCTTTCGTCTTTTGATATGAGCTCAAGTCTGTTGGTCGTTCCAAACGTATCGCTGCTAGTGTGTGTGCGCGTTTATCTCGGTTTCGGTTGCATATGATTTCGCCGAGTCTCCAAGCGGATGACGATACAAGTGAAATAAATAATACGGAATGAATATTCTTCCAAGCAGCTTCCTCGGACTTTAAATGGTCCAGGAGAGGCCCAAGGTTATATATCTAGGGAGCCTGAGATGGTGGCAAGGTGACAGGTGCCGGCGATGGGGAAATAATCTCTAACACCCTCTTCGCGAACTCCCGGCGCTCTCCCCAAGCATGGAGGGAGACATCATTAAATCTCTTTACTGAGTCCCCGATATGTGGGTCTGTCCGCCCTTCAAGCATATTGCGTAGTAGGTCCAAGAGATTATCCTTGAAATCCTTTGGACAGGCGAAATCGGAGTCGCGAGGAATCGGAAGCTCAGGGAGTCGCACAGTGAGGTCGAAAGCAATATCGAGGATAACTTTGTGCGTTCCGTGTGAATCTCTGCACTCTTTCCAGTTGGATGTGATATTCTTGAAAGCACCAACGTACAAAGCGTGCTGAGAATTTTCCAACGAAGATGTGGGCAGAACTTTCCCAAGGGTGACGAAAAAGAGTTCCACTGCAACCCCAAAGCCACCCCCATCGCGTAGGTCTTGCAAACGAGCCAGTTGACTTTCCATTATGAGCCCGCGATTATATCGATCTGTGGCCTTCACCAGGGCTTTCAGGCTGTCAAGTGTCCTGTGGTGTTCTTCAACGTTCTGCGATTGTATAATATCGCGCAATCGGGGGGCAATGGAACATAAGCCTTGAAGTTGCTGCCATGGTAATACAGATAATGGTTTAGTGGAAGTCGAGAGGAAATGAAGAGCTTCGTTGAAACGGGATGATTCTAGACCATCCTGCGGGGTATCGAGCTGAACACCAGGTAATTGAGAAGTTAACTTCTGAGTGACGCCATTGATGTTGCGCCAGGCTTCGTAGATCCACGTGTCGAGATTTCGCATGCGATCAGCTTCGGTATTGATACGCTCCAGCTCGGCGATGTGCCTTTGCGATTCATCAGTGCTCAACCTCTCCCTCACTTGCTGTAATGTCAACTCTGATCCGAGAAATAGTGTTGAGTAGAGCTTCAATAGACACTCCAACACCAGCTTGAAATCGTTGTCGATCTTCTTCGCAGCATCGAGCGCCCGATCATCGACGATCATCGTTGCAGCTTCAAGCGCCTGATCGTCAGCAGTACTATCTTGCTCTTCAAAGTACGCAAGGTTTGACACGGCATCCTCCATGGAAACCTTCAACAAGTGGTGACGCAGCGCCGGTTGAATGGCAACGATAGAAAGGCATGTCCAGCGCGCCACGAATGATTGATCCAATTTTGTGGCCGCAAGTTCATCGATCTTTTCGATCTCGCCTACGTCACTAAGCACTTTACTGATGTCTCCAAACCAGGGTAGATGAGCATTTCCGCGGAATATAAGCTCGGCGGTAGTTTCGACACATGCGCGCGTACGTTTATGCCATCGTTCAGTGCTTGGAAAGTGGCCAGGGTCATTGCAGGTCTCCAATAAGGAACCCACACGCTTGCTGAGCTCCCGCATACCTTCGTTTGGTTGATAAAGCGTGGAGAGAGAATCTGAATCTCGTGGCAAGTGGGACACGTGTGTGACTGGGCCGGAATGATGAGCTCTCCAGACCCCGACAAAGCGCAAGATGGAACCGAAGCAACTGCGGGTAATGCTGACTATGGGTGGTGGGAGAGGAGTACTGGGATTCACAACTTGATTCTCGTTCGTGCTGTTTTTCTCGTCTTCCATGGTTTCAGAGACCCCCTTCCACACATCTACACCCCACTCCGTATTGAAAGAACCGGGAATTGCCATCGCAAATGATTCCATTTCGGCATCTTCCGTCATGCTTCTGACCAGCCATGAAATTGCCCTTTCATCCCGCTCCTTGCGCCACTTCGACTCCTCCATTGCGAGTTCCATCTGCCCGACTGCCATGTTCGAGCTCAAGGGTTTCAATGCTCCGTCGGATTCCCGATCCTTGTATTTCCGTAGGTGAAGCTTCTGCATCGTACACCAGATCAGTTCTGAGAATGAGTTCTGATATGGTGACTGTGGCCATTTGACTGGCGCAAGTGTCGTGAAGATGTAGAACATGCCGCAGATACCGATCGGAACGGTGGTGGACTCGCCAACAGTTGTATTGATGTCCAGTACAAAGTCGACAAGCCCCACAAAGAACAGGAATATCGACACATGTAGAAGAGCAGGTACAGCGTCTGCTAGAACGGGCATGTACCAGCGCTGGAATCGTTCATGCAGATATTGTCGAAGGCGGGCCATTTTCAGCGGGTCATTGTACCGCCTGAAGACATGCATGTAATTGCGAACCCACTGCTGGACGAGTATTGCAAGAAGTGCAGCGCAAAGGCTGAAGACGAGGGACATAAACCAGAAAACGTTCACCCGAACGGCGGATGCCGATGGGTTGAAAGTAGGAAAAGGCGGTGGTGGAGTGGAAGGAATGGTGACTTCTGGAGCGAAGGAAGAAATTTGTTTG
>QFDW01001922.1:0-10347 GCA_003315895.1 Lactifluus rugatus | reverse complement strand
GTAGACATTATGTAATAGTATTTGACATATACTGACACTTTGGCTTTGTTTTGTCTTGGTGTGATGCTATGTCACAAACAATGAAAAAGTGCCAAACATTGGGACAGTTTTTTGAGTCACTGTATCTAACCTGTAAGCAATTGACGCTCGGCTAGATGCTGAGTCAGCGATGTAGAGTGATTGCGAGTAATATGACTACTGACCTCAGTCTTTTGGGGAAAGAACTGAGGTCCTATCTACGTTATGGTGCCTGGCTTTTATATTAAGGCGAACACGTGTAGAACTACGATAAGAAAAGTCTATATTAAGTAAGAACAAAGCTGGGTCAGATATCTTATCTGCCCTTCTGATTAGAAATGTCCTAAAGTCGTATATAGGCCAGAATGCTCCAGCCCGCTTCTCATTAAGTAATGTGGCATTGGTAGGGCTGTATCTCCAACACACCCCCTCAGTCCTTACAATGCACGCCCATGTTGATGGTGAAGCGCTCGTGCTTCTCACAGGCGAGGCCCTTCGTCAACACATCCACTGTCTGATCATCGGTGGGAACGTATCTCAAGTCGATCTCCTTCGCCTCGAACTGTTGCCTCAGGAAGTGATGGTGTACTTTGATGTGCTTTGTCCTGTCATAGAATTCGGGATTTTTGGCGATCACGATAGCGGATTGGTTATCGATAAGGAGGGTGATAGGTGCGCTTGATATCTGCTCTCTCCAGACCTCGCTGATTAGTCTTTTCAACCACACTGCCTCTTTCGCGGCATGCGTGGCTGCAATGTATTCTGCCTTGGTGCTGGAGAGCACCACTGAGACTTGCTTCTTTGAACTCCAGCTTATGGTGCCACCTCCCAACATGAAAACATATCCCAATGTCGACTTTCTATCGTTGATGTCACTTGCCCAATCCGTGTTGACGTAACCTATTAATTCGTTCCCGCGGGGTGTTCCCCTCTGGAAAATGAGTCTTTGGTCGCTCGTCGCTTGGAGGTACCGGAATGTGCGTTCTAGGGCGTGGTGGTATTCATCACCAGGATTTGCAGCATGGCGACCTAGCGCGGCTACGGTGTAGGCCAGGTCCAGGTGCATGCCAAGCATCGGGTACATGAGCGCGCTGATTGTGCGTTGGTATGCCTTGGCGTCAATCTCAGGTGCGGTGAGTTTTTTCAGGTGTTCATTCGGAAGTGACAGTGTGCTGATTGGACGAACGGTGGACTTGCCGAAGTGTTCAAGGATCTCTTCAATGTATTTTTCTTGTGATAAGGCAATCCAGCCGGCGCTGTGGTCGCAAGTGATGTGCATGCCAAGGATCCAGCTTATCTCACCTAAATCACTCATTTGGTATGTTTGTTTCAACATTTCTTTGTCTTTGTTAATGATGTTGATGCTCTTGCAGACCATCGTGATGTTGTCAACATAAAGTGCGATAATGGAGGGGATGTCGTTCTCAACGTGCATGAAGATGGCGTGGTCAGCTTCGGTGCACTTGTAGCCCATCGATCCGAGCTTGCGTTTGATGTCTTCATACCAGATGTGGCCGCCCTGCTTCATTCCGTAGACCGCCTTTACTAGCTGCAAGACCATTCCGTCGGGAATGTCGAAGCCGGGAGGAGGTTGCATGAAGATTTCCTCCTTGAGCTCTCCATTCAGGTAGGCAGACTTGACATCCATCTGATGAATTTCGAGGTCATTGATGGCAGCAAGGGCAAGGATGGCACAGAGTGAGGCAAACTTCGCAACTGGCATGAAAGTTTCGTCGTAATTGATCCCCTCGATCTGGGTGAAGCCCTGCATGATGAGGCGGGCCTTGTATTTCAGTATCTCACCCTCAGGTCCTCACTTGATGCGGAAGACCCATTTGCTTCCCACTACTTTCTGGTCGCGTGGACGCGGGATGACTTCGTACACGCCCATGGTGTCGAACACTCGTTTCTCATCATTACAGGCAATTTCCCATTCGGCAGCGTCGGGACAAGCCATGGCTTTGGCGTAAGTCCGCAGGTCGTTGGATGAGATGGCATTCGCCATGGTGGCTTGCTCCACAGTCAGCTTGCACGTTCCGTAGGAGCTGACTGAGTAGCACTGGTCATTGTTGCGTACTGGCGTGCGGATGGTGCGTTTGGAGCGGGAGGTTGCAATGGAAGGTGTTGGTGAGGTGAGTGAGGGTTTGGTTCTTGTTGCGCTGTCGCTGTCTGATGATTCTTCGTCTTCTGTCTCAGGATTTGCCTCAGGACCGTCGACGTTGAGGTTGATGACGATGCGTTCCGTAACTGGGCCCCCTTTGTTGAATATGACGTCGCGGGACTTGAGGAAGCGTTTGGTCGGGCGGTGGACAAGACAGTAAGCAGATTTATTATTCACGAAACCCAGAAAAGTGCAAACCAGTGAATGGTCCGCAAGTTTAGGGCAACACTTTTTTGGGACGTGGACAAATGCATGGGAACCGAAAATGCAGAAGCTGGAGACGTCAGGTTTGTTTCCACTCCAGGCCTCCTCAGGTGTCATGCCATCTAACGCGCATGTAGGCATCACGTTGTGTAGCAGCGTGGTGTATTGGAGTGTGTCATACCAGTACGAAGCGGGCAGTCCAGCATCCAACAGCATGGCTCGGACTTTGTCAAGGAGTGTCCGGTTCATGCGCTCGGCGACACTGTTATGCTGAGGTGTGTAGGCTGTCATCATTTCGTGCTGAATGCCTTGCTCTTGCAGGTACTTTTGTGACTCTTTGCTGGCGTATTCGCCCCCTCCGTCGGTGCGGAGGAAATTGATGCGCTTGCCTGTTTCGACAAGCGCGCGCATGGCGAAAACCTTGAGGCTCCCCAAAGCCCCAGATTTTTCACTAAGGCTGTTGACAAATACCTTGCGGGAGTAGTCGTCGACCCATGTGATGAAGTAATCATAGCCCTGGTGGGCGCGGGTGGATATTTTTCCACAGAGATCAGAGTGTACCCTCCCAAGAACCACATCGGCGCGAGTATCGGTGGATTTCCGAATCTCTGCGCAAGTTTGCTTGCCCTTGAGACAGGGTTTGCAGACTTCATTGGGTGAGTGTCTGTTTGTGATTTCCATCCCATTGACCATGCCTTTGTCCACCATTCATCTCACAGCATTGAAGTTGAGGTGCCCAAGCCTGCGATGCCAGATATTGATGTTGGCTTTCGCAGGTGTTGCTTGTGCGATGAGGGCGGTTTCCTCATAGTGCGGTAAGTCGTCACCTTCATTAGGGAAGCTGTCGATGGTGGCTAGGTGCGTGGTAGCAGGTGCGTGAGTTCTCGTGGCCATGACATATATGTTGCCCTGTTTTTGTCCTTCGCAGACTAGATCCCCTGATTTGTCGTACACTTGGCACCCATGACCGGTGAACTGGACGCTCGTGCCCTTGTCCATGAGTTGTGAGATGGAGAGAAGGTTTCCGCTCAGTTCTGGAACGAAGAGAACATCCTGGAGGACAATGTCACTCCATTGGCCATTCGCCTTCATGCTGACTTGGATGCAGCCTATACCAGTGCTGTAGATGGTGCTCTCGTCACCCAACATGATCAGGATCGGAGTGGAAAGGGGGGTGAAGTGGAGGAACCAGTTGCGGATTGAGGACATTGAGCATGAGGCGCCGGAGTCAAGGATCCAGTGGCGATCAGTGCACTGGTTGGTAGGTGGGCTGGAACTAGCTCGGAGGATTCTAATGACGGTCTCCTTAGGCTCCACTACCGTGGCAATCTTTGCTGTCGCTGGTTTGGATGCCTCATTCGAGGTTGCCAGTTTAGAGGACAGGGTAGCAGCGTCTTTGGCCTCCTGCTCCTTTTTCTTCTGGCACTCGCTCACGTCGTGTCCGCGGATTTTACAGTGCATGCAACGTTTCTTTGTTCTTGTCTTGGACTTGGCTTTTTCAGCTTTCTCTTTACCTTTCTTAGCCGCCTTTGTCGCCTTGGCGTAGAACGCAACGGTGCTGCCGTCACCCAAGTCATGGATCCTCTGCTCTTCGTTGTGGAGGATGCAGGACTTGATGTCCTGGCTATCCACCTTACTGGCGTTGATGTTCGAGAGGATTGTCTTCAGGGTGGTAAGGGAAGGTGGTAACGCTGTTATGATGGCGTAGGCGACGAGTTTGTCCTCGAGACGCAGGCTGAAGTTGGACATTGTGTGTGCCGCTTGGATGATGCCATTGATTTGTGGTTCGAGAGGTTTGGTGTTGGAGAGGGGGGTGTGGAAGACGCGGTCGATAAGTTTGACTGCCTTCATTTCTCCCTTCCCTTCGTGTTTCTCAGCTAACCTGTCCCAGCAGTCTTTGGAGGACGTCGCATAGAGGACCTGGTTGAGTGATTCACCATGTACAGTGGTCGTGATCGTTGTCCAGGCTTCCTTGTCGAGTCTCTTCCACACTTTGGCGCCAGCGGGATCAGCAATTTGATCGGGCTTAGTGATGGTGCCGTCCACTATGTCCCACAGGTCGTTTAGCTCTAGCACTAGTCTCATGTGGTATCTCTATGCAATGTAATTCTTGCCGTCATCCTCAAGATGTTGGATGTCCCATCGACGTGGATTAGGTTGAGGTATGTTGGCCAGTGAGTTCGAAGCGCTAGTGGGAGCGTTCAAGGTGCTTGTGCCTCCAGTAAGTGGGGCGTTCGGTGACGTGTTAGCAGCTCCAGCTTGGGAGGTGTTGCCACCTTGCGAGGAGGCTCTGGCGTGACTCATTGATCATGTGACAGGTGGCAGCGTGTTATATCGATTGGGCACTTAAAGAGGCTCAGGTCTCATAATCTGTAAGCGATTAACGCTCGGCTCAGTCTTTTGGGGAAAGAACTATATTATCTAACCCGTAAGCGATTAACACTCAGCTAGATGCTGGGTCAGCAATGTAATGTAATCGCGGGTAATATGACTACTGACCTCAGTCTTTTGGGGAAAGAACTGAGGTCCTATCTACGTTACGGTGCCTGACTTTTATATTAAGGCGAATGCGTGTAGAACTATGAAAAAGAAAAGTCTGTCTTAGGTAATAAGGAAACTGGGTCAGGTATCTTATCTGCCCTTCTGTTTAGAAACTTCCTGAAGTTGTATATAGACCGGAATGTTCCGGTCTGCTTATCATTAAGTAATCAAGCGTTGATAGGGCTGCGTCTCCAACAGCTATTGACTCCCCTAGTGGGGGCACTGTTTCTGGGTCTATAACAAGGCGGGGGTAGTCACTCCCCTGAGCGCTTGGGCTTGCTACAACTGCGGTGCGCTAGATAGCCTAGAAATAGTTCTCTTATCACATCGCGCACAGGGTCCAAGGGACTAGATCTTTGATTCAGGGCACTACAGCCTGATACATCAGGGGTTCGCTTAGATCTTCAACACTGGGTCTGACAGCTCTGCTTACCCAGGTTACCAAATTGTCGCGTACCTTAGCAGCATATGGCACCCTCTACAATATTGTTCCCACCGGCAGCTGCAATCGAGATCCTTAATGGATCTAATTGGGGAAATTGGTCCTCTTGCATGCTCACACTCTTCCGAATGAATGGGTTGAAAAATCATATTACCGATGTTCCAGCAACTCCATCTGTGGACTGGACTAGTCAGGAGGAGATGTTATTGGGTGTTCTGGAAATGTATACTCAGAAGGACGTCTGGACTACAGTCTCCAACGATACCAACTTCAGTACATGCAAACTCAAATGGGAAGAACTCAAACACGTTTATGGAGGCGTCGGATCTATGTCCACGTTCAATAGTTGGGTTTCCCTCACAGGAACCTCCCTAGATGAATCCAAATCCCTCCTGCTGCAGCTACAGAAATTAAATGACGCCCACCTAACCCTAGAGAATAACGACATGAAGATCACCGATCTCCAATTCTCCTTTATCCTTATCAAGGCACTCCCCGAATCTTATTCAGCTGTTGCTTCCACTATTTTGGCAACTGGTGAGCTGAAGAATCTTTCCCCGCTTACGATACAGGAACACATTCTCAATGAGGAAAGTCGGCACTCTGGTTCCTCCGCCTCACTCAATAAGGTTGCCCCTGTCAAATGCGCTAACAAAGAAGACATCTCTTGTTATTATTGCAAGAAGGCAGGGCACAAAAGTAATGAGTGTAGGAAAAAGAAGCGGGATGTTGCCGCAAAGGAGAAAAAAGAAAAAGAAAAAGAAAAGGAGAAGGAGAAGGGCAGCTTGGCGCAGACGCCTGGCAAGGCAGTTCACATGCACATAGCTGTCCCTACTACTGCTACTATCACTGAGTGGTCGGATGATGACAATGAATTACATGTTTCCCTTTACACGGCTACCCGATCCAGATGGATGGTCGATTCTGGCGCTACACACCATATTAGTCCTTATCGCTCGGACTTTACATCTTGGCACCTGGTCCATGGATCCGTCAGTCTAGGCGGTCACGCAGAAATCGAACAAGTTGGATCTGGGGAGATTGTTGTCAAGCCTCTAGGCGGCGGCACAAACATGACATTGACTTTACACAATGTAATGCATGTCCCTGCGGCGCAATCGCACTATTTCTCTGTCAGCGCACTCTTGCACAAAGGTGGGAACATACAATTTCACAACAAGGGCTTTGAGATCTTTGTTAACGATCTCAAGATTGTGGGGGGATACATGGACGATAATCTTTTCTGGTTTGACACCTCCAACCCTGCCATCCACACCCACCGGAGTGCATCATCTCCAATCAATATATGGCATCAGCAAATGGGACATATGTCTTACAACACACTTATGCGTCATAGCGAGTCTGTCAAAGAACTATCACTTAGTGCTCCAATCGATCACAATTACAATCAGTCGCCCTGCCCCAGTTGTGAACTCGGCAAGCAGCCACGACTTCCCTTCTTGGCCTCATCTAAGCGGTCAGACCAGCAGCTACAGGTCATTCACAGTGATCTAGCTGGGCCGATGCAAAGACACTCAATACAAGGCGCTCTCTACATGGCTACATTCATCGATGACTACTCTAGACATGGAGTGGTCTACTTCCTAAAGCAGAAAGATCAGTGTGTGGCTGCGTTCAAGAAGTTTCTCGCTTGGGCAGAGACTCAAACATCTGATAAGATGCTCACACTGCACTCTGATCATGGAGGGGAATACATGTCCGGAGAGCTGCAGTCCTTATTGGCCAAAAAAGGGATAGAGCACAAATCTACGATGCCATACTCACCGCAACAGAACAGCTTAGCCGAGCATTGGAATCAGACAATCTTAGATAAGGCGCATGCTATGCTGCATGGCGCTGGATTGTCCCTCGGCTTTTGGGAATTAGCAGTGGATGCTGCTGTTCATACATATAACAAGACTCCCACACGCGTTCTGAAGTGGCGCACTCCACACGAGCTCTGGTATGACAGGCATGTCCCAGATGTCTCTTACTTTCATGTATTTGGCTGCAAAGCCTACACGCACGTGCCCGAGGAAACTCGGCAAAAGCTCAATCCTCGATCGATCGAGACTGTATTTGTCGGCTATGAACCAGGTTCCAAGGGTTACCGGTTATGGAATAGGAGTACCCACTCAGTCGTCCTGTCCCGCGATGTGACATTTGATGAGCGCTCCTTTCCCGCACTGGCTGGCAGTGAGCCATCTGCCACACCAGCTGAACCTTTTACAATTGATGGGCCAGTTACAATAGAGTACCAGCGTGAACTTAGAGTCCCCACACCTCCAAACACACCCAAACGTTCCATTCCCAATGACAATAGCACAGTATATGCTACACCCGCTACCCGACCACTGCCTACCCCACCCGCACTGCCTGCCGCACCACACCCTCAAGCTCGCCCTCCCCCACTCCGCAGACCTCCTACCAGACCTCCTCATTCCTCACTTCCAGGTCCTTCTATTGGCCCTCCATCGCCTCGGAGACTGCGTGAGAACCCGCAACCTAATCCTAGGTACACTACTTGGGATAACATCGAGCACAACCCCACTGGGCAATTATCACACACGGCGCTTCTGGCAGCTGCAGAAGTCTGGGATCCACTTACTTATCGGGAAGTGATGTCATCGGCTCTAGCCGACGAGTGGCAGGACACGTGCCAATATGAGATGGACGCAATGGAACTTGGGTTCTCGTAGACTTGCCGACAGGCCGAAAGGCCGTCAAGTCTAAATGGGTGTTTAAGCGCAAAGCAGATGGACGCTTTTGCGCACGCCTAGTTGTGAAGGGATTCACACAGGTTCAGGGAATAGATTATGATGAAACCTTCTCTCCAGTAGCCTGGTTCGAGTCATTGCGACTGCTCCTAGCATTGGCCGCACTAGAGGATTGGGAGATCCATCAGATAGACGTCAAGTCGGCATTCCTGAACAGACTACTGGATGAGGAAATTTACATGGAGCAGCCTGAAGGTTTCATTGACCCTGCCCATTCAGGCCAAGTCTGCCTGCTCAAAAAGGCTTTATACAGTCTCAAACAAGCCTCGCACGTATGGAATTTGCAATTTCATGGAGTTCTAATTGAGCTCAGCTTCATGCGCATGCACTCTGATGTGGGGGTGTATCATTGCCAAGATGATGGGGGTGTGATTATCATTATCCTCTATGTCGATGACATCACGATTCTGGGGGATTCGCGCAAAGGCATAGATCAGTTAAAATCTACGCTATCTAGTCGCTATAAGATGACAGATCTAGGCGAGATCGAGTTGTACCTCGGCGTTCAGATCATACGCGATCAGGTGAAGAAGCTTCTGGATATAGATCAGTCCTGTTACGTTTCGGAGATCGTAGATCGCTTCGGAATGGTGGATGCCAATCCTGCACGCACTCCCCTCCCCGCAGGTGCCGAGGCACATCTGGTCAAGCACGATGGACAGGTGACTCCCTTAGAAATAAATAACTACCAGAAGATCATTGGGAGCCTGCTCTATGTGCAGATTGGAAGCCGGCCAGACATTTCCTTTGCAGTATCGCACCTGGTGCAGTATGCGTCTAACCCCTCACCACAGCACTTGCGCCTTGCCAAATATGTGTTATCTTATCTAAAGGGTACAGAAGGCTACAAGCTACGCTATGATGGTGGGTGCGGTGAAGGACTACATGGGTTTTTGGACTCAAGCTTAGGAGATCAGGCTGATGACTATCACTCCACTTCGGGGTATATGTTCCTGCTAGCCGATGCCACTATCTCTTGGGTATCGCGCAAACAGAAGACAGTAGCGCAGAGCACTACCAAGGCAGAGTATATGGCTCTAGCTGACACCACCAATCAGGCTGCGTGGTACTGTGCCTTTCTAAGCGAGATCAGCTACGACGTTACAGATCTGATTCCGTTACATGGTGATAACAAAGGTGCCATAGATCTCGTGCTCAATCCTGTCACCGGGAGACGATCGAAGCATATCCCGATTAAGCATCATGCGATTCATGAGTATGTTGATAACGGGCTTATCGATCTGATTCGTACACCCACTCTTGATATGCTCGCAGATGGACTCACCAAGCCACACACGTGTGTCCAACTCCAAGACTTTGTATCTGGGTTAGGTCTGATCTAATCTGGGATTGTCTTAATCACGGGGGGATGTTGAGCCGAGCTAGGAACTGCTTATTGCAGTCGAGCCGGATCGACGGACCGTGAGTAGCGGATCAAGCACGCGTTGCCATAATCATGTGCACGTATTGATTAATTGATTGATTAAAGACAATTTTCTGATCTAAGTTATTTTTCTTATAATTAGATACCGATCTATGATGCTACAGTATATTCCTATGACTTATGAAACACCTACAGACTTTCTATGGTATATAAGGACTCACATTTCATCTCTAGCACTTCAGTCTTTGACTTACAGACTGAAGTGAGTACTTAATCTACATCTTATCTAGTACCTTACTAACGCGTACCTAGCGCACTTCCTTTTAGGTACTTATCATTATCAATACAGTCTTTGACTTACAGACTGAACATGCTTCCTTTTAGCGCATGTGATCTTATCACACCTTTATCTTATCGCTGCAATTTTATCATTATGCTCTCAGAGAGGGTATACACATTGAGGCAAACTGGGATTCTGTTTCAAGAATTTCTCCAAGTTGACTATCAGGAAAGTGGATAAGTGAGGTACATATGTACCATAAATTGGGGAATTACTCACTCCAATATGAGCAAGATCCAGTTGAGCACATGATGCAAGGGCATCCAAAGTTTCGGCTGGAAATGTTAGAGGGGATATAAAACTTAGCAGGATGGTCGCATCTGGATAGAAGGCAGTTGGGCATCTCTCAACAGTACTTTCCAACATAATCCTTCAGATCCTTCACAGCTACAAGCTCGCCAGTGGGCCTGACGGCATCAGCAAAACATTTGAAAAAAGGTTTGCTAAGGTGGCACCAGCTAATGTGACATTGTTATACCA
>QFDW01001918.1:0-16026 GCA_003315895.1 Lactifluus rugatus | reverse complement strand
AGCTATCCATCTACGCGCCACGATCACCACCGATCATTCTTTGCATCCGCTTTTTCCCTCCCCCCCTCGTGCACATGGCGCCACCTCAACAGCCGACAGCTTCAATTCAGAGCATTATTGTCAACCAAAAAAAAAATATAGTTGACAGTCCGACTTCTTACGAATCTCCTCTCGCTTGTGTGGCTGGGATAGGTAGGTTCTGGATCATTGAAATATAAAAAAAAAAGAAAGTTCAGAGAGAGTGGGGGAACATCATTGGGGGTTCTTTTTCTATAGCATGCGTAACTTTTTCCTATTTTCTTATTTTAAATACCCTCATGTTCATTTACGTTATGCAGGGGTGACGACAAGCGCAAGTACGCTCGGGATTGCTATCGTGGAGAGCGAGCGGTCGAGCACTGCTGGCCCCAGAACCCGGCTCCGATTCACAGCTGTAGGCTCGTGACGTGTATGTTCCCGTAATCCTGTAACGTCAACGTCCTTATGGGTTAGGTTTTTTTTTCTCTCCTTTTCAAATGAAGCCCTTGAAATGTGCGAGGACCCCCATTGTCGTGCCCCTTTCCAACGGTGGAGATGGAGGGCGGAATCTCCGACGCGTCTGACAGCTGACACTGGATGACGTGAAGAGCGGAAGCGACGCGTTTCACACTGCAAATCCATCCTTCACGCGTCACGCGTCACGACAATTGAACACTGAGATTGAGATCATGCGTTCGATCCAACCCTATCTATCTATGCGCGTGTATTATTTGACAGGTATCCTTGATGACAGCCCCCACTCTCAACCTGACGTTACAATTACAAGTTGAATGCACAGGATGAGCGTGTATGTAATTCAAATTCTGCCAGCACGCGAGGCAATGTCAATAATATACATGACAACAACCATTCGGCCAAGGAGTTATAGGGTGAGTAAGTATAATGGAATGTATAGACCCAAACTATGTGCAGCACATAACATAAAGTTGCGGAAATAGAAACGTTGAACTTGTGGATGAGAGCGATACGTGCGGTTAAATGGCAAGGAAATAAGGTACAATAACAGTTGCACGAGTAGAACGAAGCGGCGATGGGGTAGAATCTGTATGGTACGCGGGCTAGCGAGGGCGGTTGATTTTGAACCCTAAAATTAGCTGCGCGGCCATGAAACCCATCAATGTAAGGCAAAAAAAAATCTACAGATTGGAGCAAACTTGTTGACTACACACAGCATCTCGTGGGGGACAGCCTGAGCCCGCAATCAGTGCTGCTGCTCTGTCCAGAATTGTTGCTTGTTATCATATTCCTCCTCATATTCAGATTCCAAAACAGCTGACGACTGATAACCCGGGAGCGGTGTCAGAAGGGTACTGTCTGGGGGAAGAGTGTTCACTCGCTGCGATGGATGGGGCTGACTCGGCTGAGTATACGAGGACGAGACCTCGTAAGGACGTGAGGAAGAAGCATGAGACGGAGGGGTCCAAGATTGCGCCTGACGCTCCCTCTCATTCTCGTATGCAGCCTGTGCTACTAGTAAATGAGGATGACCAGGAGCAGAACCAGGCTGGGGAGGTGTATTACCCTCATATTGTGTGGGCTGGTCAGACCAGGTTGGAGGGATAGGCGTGGTCGATGCAACGGGATATAGGGAATGAGCTGCACTAGAAATGGGGTAACCATATTGCGGCTGCAGAGGCTGGGGCCGCATCGACGCTTCGGTGCCCGACGGGTACCTCGCCTCGCCAACAGCCACCTGATGGTCCATCTCAGGTCCGGGTACCCCAGGGCCGTAAAGCTGCTGTCTCCCATAGGAGAAGGATCTGGGCGGCCGCTCATAAGGATACTGGAGTGTTCCAGGCTCTGAGCGCACACTGTAGCGCTCCTCAGCCCGCTCAAGTCGCGCCAGACGTTCTGATTCATCCTTCTTTGCCTTGCGCCATTGCTTCCTGAGCTCCTTGAATTCTGTCCGAAATTCCAAAATATTAGACATGCGTTTCCAATCAAAAAGGTCGTAGAGCCTTACCGGCAGGAGTCCGCTTATTCCCGTGACGCTGCATGACGATGTGGGCATTGAGATGATTGAGGGTTCCGTAACTCTTGGTACAGCCAGCCCAAGAGCAGTGATAGAGACGCTCAATTTCGTCGTAACGACGGCGGGGGCGCTTTCTCACTGCATTTCCAGGGAGAGAGACGAATGAATACGTCTTGGATACGGACGGATCAGGATGTAGGGATTCATGTTCTTCGTCGGAAACCAAGGGACGGGCAACCGGAATAAGGGATGAGGAGCCAGGCGAATGCAAGCGACTCTGGGCAATCTCATGAGGAAGAAGAGGATCAGAGGCGACGAGACCAGATGATCTAGGACGAGCATCTGCAATATTATCACCGAATGGATTAGAAAATCCAGGAGGGTATCGCTCCACTGGGGAAGGGTCGTGATCCCTAGCCGCGATCGGAGGTAAATCTGCAATAAAAGGAAGCTCATTTTAGAAGGATCGACGGCGATCGCACAAAGGAAGGTCGCGCACCGTGGGTTGGCGTCACGGCCGTTACTTCCTGTAACGGTTCTGCACGGGTGTCCCTGTGTTCCCAGCCTGAACTGGTAGCAGAACCAGCGGTACTGGGTCTTCGATCGGCTGAAAATGAGGCAGAACTCGGGGAGGGTAGGACGGAAGCGACACCGTGCTGGAAGCTCTGACGGTGCGGCAGCCGCCGCGGTTGATAGCGCTGTTCAATTGCACTTGATATGGGATAGTGGTGAGGGGGTTGAGCCGCGACCGATCGTATGTTGGGTTCAGAAAGATGTCGGTTAGGGGGGCCGGGATGCTGGTGCTGGGTAGCGAACGATTGTCGGGACGAAGGGCTACCGGTGGGTGTATGAAGGAAGCGGGGGTGACGCGTCGGATCGTTGAGGGCTGAGCCAGTGCTCACTGGATGAGACGGGGAAAAGATAGGGCGGGAGATGGAGCTCGGAGCCGCGAGGCTAGAAGAAGCATCGGCGGGCTGAGAGACATCGGCGGAGGCACCGGGGGTGGGCAGCCACGGGTGTACGAGGGGCTGCTCGCGCTGATCCTGTGATGATGAGTACATAGAAAAGGGAGGCTGGGAGGGGAGAGTTGTATGTACATAGTTGGACAGTATTTCCTCGGAAGGAGAAGACGTGAACTGTTTAGTCGGAATGGTGTTGTAGCTTGGGTAGGACGACGAACGAAGGCGGAAGGATAAAACGTCCAGATCGGGGAGCGAAGAGTTATGTCGGAGGAGTAGCATCAAGTAGTGCACTCAAGGGGAGAAAAAGACAGAGGGCAAGGAAGAAGCAGCCGAGACGGGAGGAGAGGTATACATATCCGATGCTTATGGGCGGGTCGTACACAGAGCCAGCCACGAGAGAGAAGCACCTGATTCGTTCCCTTTCGCAACATGCGCTTCTCTCGCCCTCAATCCTGTCAATTCTTCCAAGATCTGCAGATCTCTCTTTTACCACGCCCCCAATCACTAACCACGCCCGATCCCCGGGTCGCCCGTGTTCCCTTCCGTCGCTGACAAAACGTCATTCAGATTCCCCTTCCAGAAATTCTTTTCAGAATCCCTCCTCCATCAGATCTTTTACGAATTCAAATTTATTTCATTCTGCGCGCCCTCCCCACCACCCAATCCCCATCTTCTCCCTCCTGACGGCCCGTTCCCAACCGTCCCTCTCTCGTATTCCCATTCAATTTAATTGAGATCCATTTCGTCCAAAATTTATCCCAACAGCCGGAGCAATAATTCCTTTTTCGTTCAATCCTCCTCCCAGTCGGCCTTGTCGCCGTGCCACGTGTCTCCCACTTTGCCTTGCACTTCTCGTCCTTCCACCGTATGTTATCTCGCCACGGACACGCCTTTGATTACGCCCTCCATCTGTAGCACCGCCAAATGCCCCCAGGCTACCACTCACAGCTACTTTTTATCACACAGATCTGATCCTCCCCCTTTTCTAACTTAAACAACGCGGACGCACCTCCGTTGTCTTTCAGTGGCTGCGCACGCCATGCACATGCAGTACGCCACCCAACCCGACTGTGCTCTCTGTACTGCCATCAAACACTATTCCTCGCAACCATTCCCGTGTAACCCGTCTTAATCTATATTTAGATGACCCTTTCATCCCCCTTTCGGTCGTGTACTTCACCAGCTCGACAGTTCCTGAAATAGAAACGTCATTGCTCCCAATGATTGACAACGTCACGGGAGGGGTGACAATTCATCCAGACGTCCCGAGAGTTACTCCACTTCCCTAGAACTGTGTGTATATATACCCCAGCTGCCACACTATGCATGATGGCTGTGCGGACTGTCACCCGTACATCGTGCGTTTGCGAGATAGACGGTTTCTCCGCATAGTCCTTTTTGTTTTCGAGAGCTTGCGGGGTTTCTTCCAGAGCCTGAGGCCTAGTCAGGTATCATTTAGTTCTCGGAGTTTAGATTGTCTTGGGGCGTCGGTAGGAGAGGTCCCCATCGCATCACAACTAGTCGTCTTGTTTTTATTACCTCTCTGACTTTGGTCTTGGCCGTGCCCTGGAAGTTTGCCGCTCAAGGAGCCATGTAGCCGGCACGGCGGGCACACCAACGCGTGGTAGCCAGGGTTCCACTGCTGTGCTGATGTGCAGTTCTCTTGTCTTGAACAGTAAACCAGTGCTGCTTCCATTGATGGTTGTTGATAGATAGTCGAGGCAAAGACCCGCGGCAGTCACTGTAAAGCCCAGCCCAATTCACTATTCATGTCAATTATGATCATCCCATCTCACCATCTCAGTTTCTGATTCCCATCGTTCGGGTTTGACTTCGAGAACAGACTATTTGATTATCGAGTAAGGTCTTCTGACATTTCTGTGCAGATCAATAATGGAATACTCAATACGCGAAAAATACGGAACATACATTTTCAGCCTCCTATTCTCGACGTAACTCTGGCTTAACGCTCGTTGATCGAGGCTATCAAGGTATCCTCTGATACTAATAACCAGTCTCATCCTTAAGTTGATGGTTCCAAATCCCGAGATTGGCGAGGAGTCGGAGAGACATGCATCTGGGGCAGACTCGGTGGTTTGTAACGCTCAGTCACGGTGTCAGCGCCCAGATTGGCATTGACACTGGCAATCCATTGAACTCAGTTTGCCCACGCGAATGAGTTACGCCTCGCCTTCGCACCTCAGCTGTCACTTTTGTTCATGGAGCCAGTACCGGCAGAAGCGAGAGCGTAATTAGCGAATGTGACCTGCTGCATCGGCCACCAATTACGGGATACAGTAACATATCTGCAGACACTGAGTGCCTATTCGCGTCACTTTTCCAGCCGAAGCCGGATCCCCGGACATCTGCGTCAAGCAACCCTGGACCATACCATTCGATCACGACTGTAAGATCAATTCACCGTCTCGAAAACATTCGCCCGGTTACGATGTGAGGGGGAAGTGGAGAGCATTTGTGGTCCTTCGGAGCAACACTGATGCCGTTCCAGTTTCTCACCCTGATATCAAGCTCAAGCGCCCACTTCAGCGCCGCACACGGAGACCCTCGTCTGCCAAACCTAAAACGCCGCTTGCCAGAAGGGAAAAAAGAAAAAGGAAAAAAAACAACTTAGAAGGCGAGTGCCACTGTGGGGATAATGATTTGTTTGCAAAGGCGCAAAGAGGCTTTGCCCGAGTACATCTACGATCGGTAGATGAATTCCGATTCGGTCTCAGGTTATTATCCCCCAAGTAAACGAATCTGAGTTTACAATATCAGAGTCCAATCCCGTCTCACTCGACTGCACATCCGAGAAGCTCACAGTCTGGAGCTGCGAGGTTGCTTTATCTGTTAGAGTTATTAATTGGCGCCGCCCGGATGACTGGGAGATCATGGTAGCCTGCTGGACAGTTTAGGAACCAGGCAAAAAGAAAACTCCAGCAGACGCTTCGCGCGCAGCCGATGGCGACGCAATGCGGAAGACGTGCTGTATCCGAGAAGTGGGCCACTCGGTATTCTTCGAGCTTCGATACAGTACTGTATTGAAGTGAACATGACCTCCACCATGTTGCATGTTAGTCAAGACACATGCCGTCATGCTGGACTCGAATCCATCAAATACGTCCCGGGCGCTCGCCGGTTGGCGAGAAATGCCTTGGAAGTTGAGACAAGCGCACACACGGCGCGTTAGTATCGCCGTTCAAAGCGATGCTGACCACCCACGAACGTTAACTTGGAAGTCTCCGAAAGGGAACCATACGATCTCCCCGAGTATTGATTTTTCATTTACCAACACGAGACCCGTCTCAGCTAGGACTTCTATCACCGCAAGATGTCAGGTTTCAGAAAAAAAAAACCGAGAGAGAGGGACTTGGATCAGAAGCCAGAGAACTGGAAGCGACATGAGGCCGTCGTCCGCATCCCATCCATGAAATTTCATTGTTCAAGGCGAGTGGCCTCTTAGATGGCTCCCACTCCAAGACAGCTTCCATGCTGCACCCACCGCGTTGACGCCGCGACGAGCCCAAATCTGTACCCGAATCCGCCGAGGCTCCGGAGTTTCATCCATACTCGGCGAATCGGCTGTTTGCCGTGCTGACCATCCACGTGTTCTCGGCGCTGTCTCAATTGTTTTCTTTTTCTTTTTCTTATTTTTCTTTATTTTTTTGAACCCTTTCGAACTAAATTTAGTCATTGCAAGGGAACAAGTAACTGAAGTTACTTACTGTAGGTTGTGGCTTTATATTGCCGCAAAGAAGTCCAGCTGGGATCCGATCGCGCAATTATTGTTACCTAGAGAGTCCCGCTCTGCATTCGCATTTCCAGGGTGCACTCTGTGAATGGGTGCGATGTACGACACCAATCGAAGGGAAGTCCGTCAACGCGTTGGATCAAGGTTCAGACCGCGTGTCTGCATATCGACGGTCGCATGTAGATCGACGGACTGGGATATCCTGAGACTTGATGCTCTCAGACGCTCTCGTTCCATGCTGTTCTGGCTGTGCTGTAAGGGTTGCCCCAACGGTGTGCCCTCCTATCCTGTGCAAAAGGCATGCACTCAAAGCGTGGATCACAGCTGCCTGGGTGCAGTTATTGCTGTCTTCCACTGCGCTGCAGTGCTCCGAGTCTGAGCGCCGGGTTTGGGGATTTTCCCCATTTACAACACTCCCATCCGCCTATTGATCTCAAAAGCCTTTTTGCCACGTAGTTCTTTGCCCCTATTTCAATACGGTGCCGATCTCTGTCTCTGAATATCTGCGTCTCTGCGCATCCTGAAACCCCACGATAATAGCGGACCGACTATAACTGACAGGTATGTTGCATGTGCCTCTCTTCCACTGCAATGCCAAGCCGACCGGCATGCTTTGTATGTTTCTTGGACCATTAGGCACTCTTACACCCCCTCTCAACTCAGCCCAACCCCCTAACGACCTCTAAACGTGTACTGAAACAAGTTGAGTTCATATCCAGGAACCACGATGCTTCTTAGGCTGGCGAGCAAAGCACGGTTGGGTTTCTTCGGTTCTTTGTTGTCCCCAAGCTCGTCTGGCGACTGATGCACTAGTGAACAGAACTGCCTAGGCCCAGACACAGTGTTGGTATCAACGTTGCTTCATGTGTCACAACGCTTCTCATTTGCAATCCCTCCCCCAACTTTATTCACAACATTCATGCTTGGACTCTTGCATCATTTTTACAGTCGGCCATCAATTGATTGCCAAGCCCATAGTCTACACGGTGTGGTTATTTTTTTCCTGACCCGGAAAGGCGTAATAACACACTAGGCGCGCATTGCAGCGATGCAATTTGGGAACGAGGCTTCGACGCGGCATACAACCATGACTCCGAACAGGTGCAGCCTCTGTAATAACTGATTGGCCTGCATGAGTCACCCTCGGGACGCAACAACATTTTAGGAGGAAACACAAAATGGGTTAGGTCACCGGTTCAGCAGCCGCTCGTGAACGCAGAGAGCAGCAAGCGCTGACCGCGCTTGCGGTCGGAGCATGCGTTGAATCCCCCCCCCTTTCTACCTTTCCTCGGGATTCTCTGCCAAAGTTTGTGAGTGCACCAGCTTGCATGATACAAACGACCGCTTCGCCAGTGAGAAAGGCTTGGCGCTCTTTCTTGTTTTGTGAACCTCAAGCAAATGCTGCACGTGAGATACAAGCAGCAACAAGTCTTGGCTCGCCAGCGTGTGACCCGAAATGGTTGGATTCCATGTAGCCCTGTCGGCATTGCCGCTTCCTGAACTGACGCAAGCAGGATTATTCTGAAGAAGTTCTGAAGACTCGTGGGTCCCGGCCCGGGCGCCTCCTGGGGTTCACCAGCTGCCGCGTTCCTTCGCGCCGCCTTCGCTGACAGACAAGCTTTAGAAATGGTTACGAGACCCACACACGGAGGCTCAATGCCGTGAGAGAACAGCAAAGTGCATTGAATGATACCGTTCTACTACCATCGGTTACCATGGTTTCACTTTGTCACATGCGGAAGTCATATCTGGGAATGATTTCTGTGGGACTGAGTTAATGAAGTGACACAAATATTCTCTGGTCGGTGGAACAAGGGTATCTTCATTTGTGACATACGAAATGAAATGTATTTACAATTGACGATCGGTACAACAGAGAAGGCTATTACCAAGAGAAGCGCAATCTCATTGCGAGTCGGGGAAATTTGATTTCTGACCCTCCTTCTCATGATGACTAGAAAAGGCATGTACAAACAATGATACTTGTCAATGGAGTTGCCACTAAATAGCCATTCAATGGCCGATCAAGGTTCACGTTTGAGAGTAACAGCTGAGTCTCCAAGAGTACATCCAGGCCCTGAAACAGCGTTTTGAGGCTGGGGACAAGGGTAGGACCTGAATGGGCGAAGTACGGCAATGTACTCGTAAAATGTCATTTATCCGTCTTGGGCTCGAGCAAAATTTACAGTACCGTATCCAGCTGGGCAGTTATCACGACAAACGAATGGCTAAAACGGTCCAACAACACAGTGGCATCAGCAAAGTCATCCTCATCAAAGACAAAAAAAAGAAAAAAAAAACGTTGACCTGAAAGATGGAAGCTTCCGCATCAAGACAGTCGTTCAGGGTAGATAGTGGAGTAAGAAAATTTCCGTGTTGCCTCTCTGGGAATATACTCCGTGTGAAATTTCATGAATCACAAGTGATCACGGCGCGCGAACAATTTGTGGGGCTTGACCTTCCACTGCGGTTCACTGTGGCGCGGACGGCGTTTCTTTCTAGACAGTGGCGTGGCAGGCAACGAGTTTCATGAGAAAGAACAGAGGTCTCCGATGAACTGTACGTTGCAACAGATGGGAACCGCGAGATGAAAAAAAGGGGCTGCCGGCACCATCTGGTGATCGCGGCGTCAGTCAGAATAAGGAGTGATACCGTAGAATGAGCTTTGACATGACGCTCCCTCGTTGCTGTGGGCTGACCCGGCGCCCTCGGCTATCCCGTGGGAGAAGAGCATGGTATCCCATGATCCATTCATGCATATAACTTTTACCGCCCCATTTGGGACTGATTTGCATGGTTTGCGTGGAGACTGTGGAGACTACTAGAAAAAGCAGAATAGAAAAATTGGAACCGGGGTTGGTGCCATGTGTACTGTATCCTCATGACAACCAGACGACCAGCGTTAGTTCCTGGATAATATCCAGGACATTGTAGAAGCGCAGCCCATGCTCGCAAATCTAAAGCAAGTGAAATAGGTGGAGGTAAAAGGAGTATGTTGGCCCTCAAAGTTAGACCGAGTCGGGCTCGGGCTTCGGGCTGATGCGAAACCCATGTGACTTGGGGTCGTGAGAATGACAACGAGGACCAGATGACCTTGCCACACGGCAAGCACTTGAGCTTCTCATCCGCTTTCAAAGGTAGCGTCGGCGTTCACATCTGATTGGAAAATAACGTCGTGTCAAGGATACCGGGGCGGCGACGAGCGGTGAGTAGTCTAGTGAATACAACCATTGAAAGTATTGCTGAATGCACCCGCAGCTGACTGCGGACCCAGACAATTTTGTCAGTCTCTCGAAGAAGGCCGAAAGCGATGGCCGATGTTACAAAATGCCAATGATGCCGATAGCCAGGGGTCACATCAACCGATGAGGGATACCTTGGAAAATTGTCACAAAACGTTCTCATATATCGGCTACTCGCCGAGCCGGCCAGCAGAGTAGCCGCTGTGGCCCCTTCAGAGCACATGTGACGAGAGATGAGGCTGGGCCAAGCCATCATTATGCTACGTGAACGCTTAAGCTTCCCGTCTCTCTCGAGACTCGAAGCGAAGTTTTACGTGTCTATTGTGAGTGTTGGCCTTTTTATATTTAGTAGCCTTCGCTGATTCTAAACACGGTGATTTACTTGACGTATACCGCAGCGCACACTTCGTATCCTATGTTCTATACTTCCTGGAGTTGCCGTTTCCCTCCCCACTCCGGCTGTTTGTTCCATGCTTCGGGTTCACCCCGAGTTCCCCGTATCCAACATCGTATACTTGTCATCTCATTGCTGATCTTCCCCTTGGTGGTCTTGTGAGCGTGTAGATAGATAATCCGCGCTACGCTACTTGTCTAATCCGGCCATCGGTTTACCGGATGTAACCCACAACTTGCTTCAAAGGGAAGGAGCCCAATATATGAAAGCACCCGTAACATTGCTGTACCCAGGGGAACGACGACACGGTAGCAAGAGTGTTACCAAGAATACAAGTTTGAAATGCTGTTGTATCCCGCAAAGTAAGCAATGTAGCAACTGATTTCTTACAGGAGACCTCCCAGTACTGATCACATAATCGACGTGCACATCGCATGAATTGCGTAACATTGATGATTGATGCTTATTGCATCCGCGAAAAACCTTGACGACCCCTGCCGTTGACCTACTTTCCTTGTTGCATATGCTCGTTTGGACCTCGTGTGGGGCCGAATTATCACCATTCATTCATGACATGTCCAGCTAATACTTGCAACAGGTACCCTCGATCACATTCACGGTTTTCATTTCCCCATAGTGCCGACATTTAACCTTGTGCTTCACCTAGAGTGGTAATCTGAATTCTACCCATCAAAATATCGTGTCCAAAGTTGATCATAATGAAACCGGGCATGGTTCACTCAAGGCGACATTTTTGCCAAACTGAAACTCTCTGGTTCCCTTTTGTGGATGCATGGAAAATGTCCGTGTCTCTCATCCCCATTCTCTCGATGAAGGTGAGTGACTGATGACCTCAGTTTTGTCGCGGGCTCAGGGAAAAACGGTTCTTTGATACGTCACCTTCCTGATATCTTCCATTGTGGAAGCTGATTTTTCGAGTTTTGCGATCATCGAGGACATTGACCTAGACTCAGTAGATGTCATACCCTTTGCATCTCGTTAGCTTTTGTAGGGTTTCAATTGGCCCTATTGGGAATGCTTATCTATGCATGAGCCATTCAACTGAAACAGCTTATACAGGAGGATGCTTGGCTTACTGGAGTCACAACTGTTATGTACTATACGCGTGATCTGATCCTTTGATACTGCACTTAAAAAATACTTCCTGAAAGCAGCAATGAACTGGAAAGGCACATAGGGGAAAAGCGGAGTTTTGACTCTCTAATTACTGTATGCCTTGGCCAGCCAAAGTCCTCGCTACTTTCGCAAGGGTCTCTGACGTGCCCTCTGACGCCGACACACCCTCTTTCCTCCAGATACCGATTTTACCGTCGTTCCCCAGTACTTACCAGGTTCACGCGAGTTAGCGGACTTTGTTGTCACGTTCGAGTTCGAGGTCTTGCTCGTAGACAGACCAGTCTTGGTATTGCAGCTAAAATCACCTGGCCAACTTCGATACCCTTCCACTCGTGAGGCCGCCGACCTGCAAATCCGATCATACATCAAGGATCTGACTGGTCAGTCATAGTCACTCTATTCACTAGGTTGGGTATTACTAACAGCGTTGGCTCTATAGGCGATTGTCCCTTGCCCGTTCTCCACGCTGTTAGCGCCATGGGAACCCAGCCTTGCTTCTACGAAAAACCTCACAATCAGCCTGTTGTGCCTCTCCGTATTCCAGCCGACTCCCAGTAGGAGACAGATACAGCACCGGAAGCACGCTGGGACTGTAATATCCTTGAATCTGAAGGGGAGCAGAGATTTAGAAGGGTAGTGGACGAGATAAAACAGGGCTGCGCAGCTCGCTGAAGCGATCAGGATGTTATGGAGATGTAAAGTCGTGATCGCCAAAGATCGCCGTTAGTCGTAGAAGAAGTCTCTGATGCGTGTCCGGGAAAGCAGGCTCAGAGTATTCTCCCTAGGAAGGCATGGAACACATTGTAGACAGTACAAAACATAAGAGATCGACTCTACTTTACACCATTCACGGTTAAGTTTCAGTTAAAGCGGGCTTCGGAAATGGTTGTAGTAACCAAGAAACTAAACATTCTGTTCAGGAACGGTGCAGAACTGGTCCCAAGACCCTGGTTTTTTGCTGTACGGCATTGGGAATTCCCCCCGATGCTTTGCTAAGTTCGAGGTTGGGATGGGATCGAGCTTCCAGAACTAAGCTTTGGCGTACGTCGAGATTATAAGGTACGTAGTGGATATGACCCCCAGCTAGCAGTAGAAAGTGCAGAAGCCTGATAGTCTCAGAGTCTGGGCTTGGTTGTGGTTAACTACCCTAGGCATAGGTCGATTGATTCAAACTATGTATGGTGAAAATGATGCAATCAGATCAGGTGAAAGAGCACACTACTACCCAGTGTGGGACTAGTATTGTCAACAGCATGAAGATAGACTATCGGAAGAGAAGTGTCAGTCACAGAATCGGACGTAGGAAGAAGCCAAGGCAGGAGTGATACTTCGAGTGGGCGAATGCAAGGGAATGGGAAAGAGGAAGACCAGGGACAAACGCAGCGGAGGCGAGGGAGAATGATGAAAAGGGATCACAAGGGCCCGGGAAAAGTGAACACGAGACCATTTGCGTGGGCCGCTTCTTCCCCGAGCTCTTCACACACCAGCGCGTAGGTCATGTCCCAAGAAGGAAGCAGGTGCAACTCTGTTTATCCGAGATATTTTCAGGGAAGGCCAAGGCAGACGACGTGAATGAGACACGATATTGCGAGGATCGTATGGCACAAGCATTCGGCACTGTCGCTTCACCTGGATGTGTCATCATTTCGGCATCACCCACGGCTCAAATTAATTGCCTGGTATCGCTAAATCATCATCCCAGTAGGTTCAATTTACGCCCAAACCTTCACCAGATCCGGTCATACGTAATGGGAACGCAGGGGGATCAAGTAGTTGTGTGTAAACCTAACTGCGCGGTGTTATTGTCTTGGGGTGTACAGATGTAATAGATTTGGTAAAAGGAAATGTGGCAGATCGAATGACCTCCAGTTAGTCAATACAATAGTCGATCTGTTTTTCAGCACTTAAGCGCACGCACAGGCCTATGGAAGTGAGTCATAAGTAGAAACAACGTTCGCGAAGTCCGCGTATCCCCAACAAGTCCTGAACTCGCGTGTAAGCGCTCACGTATTAAACACACATTGGCATGGCTTCCAAGCTTACCCACTCCGTGGCGGTCAACCAGAGGTCCGAGACGCCATCCATTTTCCCTAGAACTGCAGCACCCTTCCACACAAGCACGCGCGGATCAACACCCTTTGGTGGAGGTATGATCTGCACTTTATCCATGTTTGTAACTAATGGCGTGGCGATAGCTTGTAATCTGTTTGCCATGGGGTGAGCAGACCTATCATCAAACACGCGACAGAAGCGGTGCACACGTGCCTGCTCTCGAGTGCATGCGAAATACCCGGAACCAGCGCAGTCCCGCCAACGACGAGCACGGCCTGTAGATACTTGCGGATTTTCTCATCGCCACCTGCTGCGCGTGCGCTGTTGAAAATTGCAACATCCATCGGCAGCTTGCTTGCCTCGAACGCGATGTCGAGATTGAAGCCACCTGAGCCAGTCCCCAGGCCTTCGCCCGTCCCCGGGTTCGTAGCGGTGATTTCGGGTACCGCCTCATCCACTCCAACCGTTGATGCTGGTAGCGGTGGCGTTGGTGCTTTTGATGTTGCTTCCCCTTCATTGGGAGTATCGGATGCGGATGTCACCTCCGACTTAGCCGGTGCCGGTATCTCGGGCGGCACGTCGCTAGCGTGCGTTGCAACGGCGGGCGTCTGTTGACCAGATGCCGGTGCGTCCTGGTTCTGGGACTGCGTAGTAGCGCTCTCTAGAGCAGCAAGGTTCCGAGGCGCAAAGAGGTGTTGCGTGGAGATGATCATGGCCTGCGTCTAAGGACCAGCGTCACTTCCTCGTCCGCAGCAGGGGGGAAGATCTAGGACTACGAACGTATTTTTCCACCAGTGCATCACGCGGCTCCGGTATGTCTATTATATCTTCTGATACGCCTGGGTCCTGTGATGGCCGCATTCCCTGCTTTAATTCGTCGAAGTCGATCATACGCGGTTCAAAAAGGCACTGCAGGACGATGGCATCAGTTCTGGGGCTACCTGAGATAACTGAAGCTGGAGAGACCATGGGTGCGAGGATAATCTCGTCGTAAGCGCGCAAGCCATATTTCTCGGCTGGCCGTTTTGGACGTCGCACCACAAAATCGTAAAGATTGAGTGCGACATTCTCCTGTCACCTTACTATATCAATTATCCCGGCACAGGACAAACGGTATAAGAACCAAGCCTCACCTCTGTAAGAGTACAGAGTCGACTCTTTAAGTCCTCCATCATGTTCCAATCGTAGGATCGTGCAAGATCTATATCCCTATACGGGAAACAGATTCTGTCGAGCAGGACATACAGGAATTCGGTGATAAAATCTCCTCCCATATTCAGAGAGATCCTTGTGACTTGGAATCAGACAGGTCCGTCCACGGAGTGGAAAAAGCTCGCCTCGTTTCCGGTACAACCATACCCTCGTCTACGCAAGCAATACTCACAGTTCTAGCGCCAATGTCGACAACACAGGCACTAGAAATTCCTGCACCATAAGTTGCAGCCAGTGATTCCTAACTAGCTTGTCAGGCATCCCCTACGAAGGGAAACGGAAGAGTACCTGCTGAACGCACAACTGCTTGAATCCCATACGAACGAGCAATAGTTGGACCATGTCACGGACATATGACCGTTCATAGTAGTCGGGTATTACCAATACAGCTGAATAGTCCTTGGATGAAATTCAATACATAAATATACATGCCCAAGCCCTGGATAGAGAGGCACCTTATACTCCCGGTGACTGATACCAAGTGAGTCTTGCAAGCTTGTCTCGAGTATTGTTTGGATATCGTCAATTATCATGGCATTCGAGGTGTAGTCCCTGGTGTTAAACCTAGAGCCCATGAGTGGCCACCTCACAATATATCCCTGTTTTTCGGGATCCGCAAGTCTGAGTGCCTGGAAATCACAATGTTAACGGAGTTCCGTCCAAAACCAACCGGGGCCCACCTTCTCTCCAACATAATAGGGTTCGGCTGCAATGTCGTGTACCCAGTCCACGCAGAACGGATCATTCTGCTCTGGGATGAGCTCGGGCTTGAGTTGTTCGTTGAACGTCGTGGCCTTGATTGCCGCATCTGGCGTCACGCGCAACTTGTAGAACCGCATGCGGTCGCGCAGGGACACCTGTATTACCTCCAGTCTTTCATCAAACTGGCATGATACATCAGCCCTTAGCACGCGCATCCGAGGGAGTGAGCTATGACACGTAGGTATGGACGCACCGCATCGTCGGACCCTCGGGCGACCGCGTACTCGTCATTGTTGGGTGGCCGCGGGGGCAATGACCGAGCATGGCCGTTCCGCGGGCGCGAGATACTTTTGAAGAATGTGGGCGCGGGGGCGTTGATGGTCCTGCGCGCGATGACATTTGGCACGGATATGGGCGTGACGTCCGACGCGCGCCCCACGCGCAAATAGCGCGAACCCGGGTGGATAACAACGACATGTGCGCCGCGCCGCCCCTGCCCAAGCCAATACGAACACAGTTAATATATCCATGCGTTATATCTTGTGAAAACTGGGTAGAATGGC
>QFDW01001903.1:0-15334 GCA_003315895.1 Lactifluus rugatus | reverse complement strand
GCTCCTTGTTTCTCTCAACAATCGCATCTCTATTCGCCAGGAGATGTGCGGCAGAAGAGCAATATCCGATCCCAGGTGTCAAGCATTTACACACCCTGTTCCCCCGTCTCCCGGAGTCTATGCGGAGGCCGCAGAAATTGAACTTAGGAAAGCTCCCAACGGAATCGAAGACTGGACACCGTCAGCTGTGGATTTTAAAGATAAGGGCAAGATTTTTGGTGAGTGGTGGTACTCTTCTTTCCCTCCAGGCCTAACCATCGACCCACCTTATAGAAATCTCGTGATTCATGTTCAACAAGTTATCTACTATGGGAAGGCGAGAGACATCATTCATTGCTAATGCCATCAAGGTAGTGATCAGATACCATCACTCTTCCTCACCTGCAAGGCATCGAGTACCTAGTGTACTAGTAGATTTGTGTCGTCATTATCTCACTCGGCCATTTCTTGGAGTGCGCTGCCGACTTGGAATATGTGTCACGATTGTACTTATAACTACATTTGTATCTGAAATGGACCAATAAAGAATGGTGAAGCATATCAAGAGTGATTCACCAGCACGCTTGCACATTCAGCAGCTGAGGGGAAGCTATTGTGAAGTTGACATGATGAGAAAGCTTGGAAAACTGCTAGGATATGTGGAGGTCAAAATCTGTGCACATGTTGTGAAGAGGCCGAGCTGGTGTCAGCCGCCGGCGTACGTGTGGGATGCGGCCGGGAATAGCATATTGTAGCTAAGAAAATAGGGGCTCGTCTGTCTTGGAGAAGTAGCCTGACTTGCTGCAGGCTACTGAAGCTTACTCATACCGTGACGAAGGAAGGGGAAAGAAAGTTTCCGTCGCAACGCCTTAAGGCACCAAAATTAGAGCGAACTTCGGGTCCGGTTTAAGTGCGGACCACATTGTAGGGTCAGCCGCATCGTTCCTGCCCCTTATTGTCTGCCTCATTCCACCTTCCTCTTCTGCTCTTGCCCCACCATCCTCGGCATCTCGACAACAATCCGAGACCACCGGTGTGGTGCGCCACTTAGCTTTAGCCCACCTCAGCCACATTCCTCTTTACACCTCATCTGCTACAGATTACATTCATGTCCGTACTATACGCTTTACTATCACAAGTAGCTTCAGTTATCTATGTATATAAGGCAGTAAAGCTGTGAGATATGGCAAGACCGTTTTTTAGGTGGGCACGCTTCAGTTGAACGATACCACAATATGGTGAACGTTGAGGTGAAAGAAACGAAAGAGGCATAGCTGATGTGGATACGACAACATTTGAGTCAGGAAGAGCCCAGAGAGAACGGAAGACGCGAGTGGTTGTTAAAGTGCACTGTCACTCCTTCAGTTGGAACTATAGCCAATTTGGGTGTGTCATGTCACGTGATTCGTCGATACCAACGAGTCTAGCGGCACGCCTGAGAGGATCATGCATCCTCATGATGGAGCTCGTCGAATGGACATCTTACGATATCAGCATTTTTTTAATACCACCGCCCGTTAAATTTAATCAAGTATTGGGCGGCAAAGTTGCAATGCATTGTTTCCCGCTATGCACCGACCACGAGATCCACTCGGAACAAAATACGACCGAATGTCTTGATGGGATCATTTTCTAGCAAACTCAAGATTCTCTTCACTGGCATTTCCCTCTATTTCAGCTCTAGTGGGTCATAGTTCTCCAACCCTCAGATACGAAGCCCCTATGCCGGTGTGGTGGCAGCTCCCGAAGCCGATGACCTTCGGAAGTATCAATCCTGAAATACGTCTTAGCAACGTTAACATGACGACCTGCGGTCTGTTTTACTGTGAGCCCTTTACCATATCATCCTATCCTGTCGGAGAAATCCTGAAACTTGATTGGCCAGGCCTTCAGAACGGAATCAGATTACATTGCAGATTGCGTAGATTCAAGTTGACATTCTTGGCCCCGATGAACCAGGGACGCCACCAAGGGGGCACTCTGTTGGTATTCAGGCCTGCAGGGTCATGTCGGGTGATTCTTGACCCGGTCATATTCACGGCGTCACCCCATGGGGTCAGGTATCGTCCAAGTGCTGCCCGCGACCGTGATACGGTGAACGATATCTGCGTGAACTCGAAGTTTGTGCACCATTATCCTTCGCAAGCTAGCTTTGGTTTGGTAGATAGGTGGCCAACACTCTACCAGTCTTCTTTGGCCTAGCAACATCCGAGCGCAGCCCCACCTTCGGTGAATATCCCACGCTATGTCAATCTCTTTGATTTTGATTGACTGATGAACGGTCAGGCACCAAGGACAGGCGCTAATTCTCTACTTAAACCCTAAGTTACTCTAGTCATCCTATGCTAGAATGTACGTTTTAACGCTGAGTCATCCTCCGTTTTGTCTCTGCTATATGTTGCCAATCTCTCGAAGTTGTATCGATGCGAGGGGCGCGACACCACCGACCTTCTATCAGCTGGGTAGACCTACTTCTTTGACCTACTAACTTGTACGCGCTGTTCTCTCTCCACCATAATATGTCAACTTTGCCTCCAATTCCTCCAAACATCACTCGTCTGTAAGTGTCGTTTCTGAGTCATCCAAGGTCTGTTCTCATACGACGACTTACATTTCTTAGAGCTGCTCCTTCTGTACGTGTGGTGCCACTACCTTATCGGCGGGCATAGTATTCACGCTTTCTCTCCCCTTCAGATTTTTGGCGTTCTTTGGAACTGGGCCTTGTACGGAGTTCTGATAGTCCAGCTCTGTGAGTGTCGCCTTGTCTTCCGTTGCCAGGTTGTTTATCGGTCCGTAAAGACGTGTATACCTACAACTTCCCCAACGATAGGAAACTTCTCAAATGCCTCGGTATGCAAAACCGTACTTCGGCCACCTCTCTCACCCTCTGACGGTTCTAATATAGTATACACTATCTTTTTACTCGAAACATTGCAAACAGCACTCAGCGGCGCAGACGCCTATTACTGGTTCGTCAGTGGCTACGGTGATCTTACGCACCTCCTTTCCCCCTATGCAACTTCCTTCGACATCCCCATGATCGAAGCTGTGGTGTCATTGAGCGTCCAATCCTTTTACGTTTATCGCATCTGGGTACTTAGTGAGAGAAAGTCTTGGTTGCTATGCACATTCATCTGTCTGGTAAGTTGATCTCAAATGTGCAGTTGTTTGATATATTTCTTCATTACTTGCAGTGCTCCATCGTTGACGCAATAGCTGCGTTCATGGGTGGCGTTTATGTAAGTCTTCAGTGTCACGTTGCCTTCCTTCTTACTCACTGTAGTAGACCCATGTCCATGATAAGTACGCTAGTGGTAACGTACTGAAGATCCTTGCGATGGTAAGGCATCACGCTTACGAGTTGTCTAAGTCTCTGACTATTGACGGTGTCATTCTAGATTTGGCTTATCGCAAATACGTTGGCGGACATCCTTATTGCTGCTGCGATGTTTTATCATGTGAACATGGCCTCTCCCTTCAGCCTGGATTGCCCGAAACTGACTGCTTTCATTTCCCGCAGCTGACAAAACGACGCAGGGACAAGGATGGCTTTTCCGGTGATTATGCTCTCCTGAGAATCATTAGATTGACTATCGAGACCAATTTGATGACGAGCACGTATATTCTTGATGCTGTGCATCGACTCGTCGTCTGACCAACATTCAGCATCCGTCAGTCTTATTGCACTTTTGATGGTCGTTGTATTTCCCGTGGGTGTTTTTCAAGTATTATCAGCTTCCAATCTGATTGTACGTCAATATAGCACGAGCTCTATTATATATGCCCGTGAGACTCTGCCTCCACCCTATCTATCTTCATCATCTAACAATCTACTTCCCAAGAACGGCCATTCTTGGAAAACTGTAAGATTTTTGCAACTTATATATACCCCGCCCGTGTATG
The DNA here is from genome assembly GCA_003315895.1 of Lactifluus rugatus. Lineage (NCBI taxonomy): Eukaryota > Fungi > Basidiomycota > Agaricomycetes > Russulales > Russulaceae > Lactifluus > Lactifluus rugatus. Next base: position 11,452 of record QFDW01001903.1, on the reverse strand, counting down.
TATGGATGATCTTGGCAGATACTCTAACACAATTCTCGTCTCGCTCAACAATCGCATTTCACTCCGTGAAGCGGCTACGGGTGGAGTGAGATTCAGATCTCCACCCAGTCTCTCCTCTATCACACCTCGATCCCAGAGCAGTGCAGATTCCATGATTATGAGGCCGCCAGTTGCATATAAGCCGAGGACACTAGAAGACAGCGTGGACCACGAGAGGTTGGTTGTTCTCGTGACGCGCGAAACTCGGTCTATCAGTCAAAGCGCGCAGGACGAGGTCTTTGAGGGACAGATTCTGGAGTCAGACGGCGGAGAAGGACGACTCGAAAAGGGTAGTAGTCTTGCCAGTGGGAGCTCAGATATACCTTTTATCTACACACGTTAGGGTAATTTTGGTCGGAGGTGATTTGTAATTTTACACGAGTGGGTCACGGTCACAGTAATGAGCAGAAGAGATGAATGGGAGGTCCTGGAAGCTTCACGGCAGCACAAGCACGAGAACGTGAATGCGAACCATGTTCATGTCAAGGAAGCAGAGAATGGCAGCTGAGAGGCATCAGCAGGGTGGATACATGGGGGCGAGACGGCATCAAGATTGCACTGATGGGCCACACCACGAGCCCAAACCTTGATTTAACTTGAACGATACTGCGGGCGAATCGTACCAGTGACTGTGAACAGTGCAGACCGTGTGACAATTGTCAGTGACGCGGCTCTACGAGCCGTCGGATAACTACTTAAATGGAATAATAAATAAAAATAATCAGCACTGCTGATATCATCCGTGAATCGCCCTTTATAGCTCTTACGTCACGGTGTATCATGCATATCATGCGCAGCTGCGTTCCCCTCAGGACGAGCTCAAGAGCACCACTGAACATTCGTGAATCTCATGAACTACTACTCACCAATGTCTCTGTGTTTGTGCTGGTCTTCTGACCCTTTCCTTCAAGTTGGCGTAGTAGGTCTCAACCGATGGAAGTCTATTGGCGCTTGCCATCGACCTGTGCACCACAATCAACGAAGTGGCGTGTTGCCTGAATCTGAATACTCCAATCCAATCAGTCTTTTGGTTTCACACGTGGTATACGGGCGCAGATAATGAGACATATGCGGCTGGAGCCAAATCATAGGGAACTGCTGGTCGGTATCAGCCTGAGGATGGACTCGGATGATTCCCATCTGTGATGCATGTGATGAGTCAGTCCGCGCTTATCTCTGGTATATTTCCAGCTCTAATTTGCACCATCAAGCTCCACCTTCTCGCTTTCAAGTTGATCCCTACCCTCTGGGTTATCGGTACATCATGCCGATTTCTCCAATTCCTCCAAATATCGCTGAGATGTGAGTTTTGTGTCTAATGGCCCATTCTCACGTAGACGTCTTTCTGACCATTCTCTTCAGCACTGGGCCCCGTGTATGTATCGTCATTCACCCACTCCAGTCAGTGCTATTTATGCTCCTCTACTCAGCTTCTGGGGATCCTTTGGAATTGGATGTTATATGGTGTTTTGGTTGTCCAGCTATGTGAGCTCGCAATACGCCCTCCCGCAAGTCTATCTTGCTTATTTATCACACGATCAAGATGTGTACATCTACAACTTCCCAGGGGATCGGAAACTCCTTAAATTACTAGGCACGTAATCTCTTCGTTGATTACTATACGCTTCTTCTCAATGACAGCCGGTATGAAGTATACGCCGTTTTCTTTTTAGAAACTTTACAGACAGTAATGAGCGGCGCGGACTTGTACTACTGGTTTGTCTCTGGTTTCGGAAATATGGACCACCTTGGATCTCCCTTCCTTGCTGGCATCGACGTGCCCATCCTGGGATCCGCAGTTGCAATGATAGTTCAACTCTTCTTTGCGTATCGTGTCTGGGTTCTCAGTGGCAAGAAGTCTCGGTTGCTATGCATAAGTATCTGTTTTGTGAGTCAATCACATAACTCTAACCCAAATTCGACAACATATAGCTTACATCAATCGCAGTTCGCTGCTGTTGATACAATAGCAGCATTCTCCGCGGGTATCTATGTAAGCCCTCGCTGTCACAATACTTTCAATTCGACTCATGATAGCAGACGAATATAATTGGAAAGTTCCCGAGCGGCACGGCGCTAAGGGTCATTGCATTGGTTGGTTTACCTTATCCACAAATCCCTCTGGCTAAATACGATTTCATCAGGCCTGGCTCACAGGAAACACGCTAGCCGACGGCCTGATTACTGTGGCAATGCTCTACTACGTAAATATGACGCACTACGTCAGGAGATGACGTTGACTGAGTCCTCTTGGGCCACTCACAGCTGATAAAACGACGCAACGCCGGAGAAGGGTGCCCCTGCGACCATGCATTGGGGAAAATTGTGCGATTGACGATTGAGACTAACGTAATGACGTGTATGTACGTTCTCGACTGTGGTTGCGAGACTCATTACCTTTGCCTTCAGCCACCGATGGGATCATATCATTGTTGTTGGCTGCTATATATCCCGTGCGTAATTTGGGATGACATTTGTCCCGTGACTGATCCATTATCAACGCAGGAAAAGAGCTGGTACACTTGCCCGTAAGTCTCATTGGGACTCACTTCCATCTCCACCCCACCGTCTGATAATCGTAACCCAGCGCCGCTATCCTCGGAAAACTGTTGGACCACCATTTCTTCGTAGACTTCACAGCGCTGATCTTATTCAAATGTTGGTATAGGTACTCTAATACGCTTCTCGTTTCTCTCAACAACCGCATATCTATTCGCGACGCGTCCGTCGGCGGAAGAGCAATATCCAGTGCCAGGTCTCAAGCTGTTACATTTCTCGGCACCGCCCCTCCCAGGGTCTCGTGTTCGGAGGCCGCAGAAATTGAACTTGAGAAAGCCGCTCACGGATTCAAAGACTGGAGTCCCTGGACACAGCCAATCGTTGATAAAGATCAGGGCAGGATTCTTGGTGAGTGGTAGTACTCTTCTTTCTCTCCCGGCTGTCGTCCGACCACTTCATAGAAATCTCTTGATTTGTGTTATCTACTATGGGAAGGCGAGAGTTATCATTCATAGTCAACACCATCATGGTAATGACTGTACACCATTACTGACTCACCCACAAGGCATCGAGTGCCTCCGGTGGTAAAATTGTGTCTTTATTATCTCATTAGCTCGGACGTTTCTTGGTTACGCTACCGACTTGGAATTAGCGTTGTACTTACTACTCTCCGAAAAGCAAGCGCCAATGCAGGTCCACCTGGTGAATCCCTCTTGATATGCTGTGCCACACCCACCTAGATGCAGATGTGATATTACCCTGATCAAATGTCCAGTTTGATGAGCAGCATGTGACCTCGAATGCGGGCTATGAGTTCTGGGATGAGGCCTAGATGAGGGCCAGTTGATAGTATCGTAGTCACTGATCATGAATGCTCAGCTTTCTGTAATAATGCACTGGGCACAGTCTCCCATCTTTCCTTTCGGATAAAAGGAGTATGAAATCATGTGGTCTTGCGACGTACATAAGTTACAGTATGAGCTCCGGCACAGTGCACGTCTCACCTCGACATGTGTTTGTACTAGTAGTGGTGCTCCCACCGTCAGCGCGTCAGCATGGAGGGGTGCTTGGGCAACGCTTGGCCGCGTTGTGTGTGCCCGGGTGATCAGTACAGCAATCCCTGCAGTGGCTGCGTTAGAGGGCCGCTGCCCTATGGTGTGGCCGGGTGGCCCACTGGCAGGACACTATACTAAATCACTTTTCTTTTCTCTCCGAGACCATCATCTCTTATGGACTAGTATAGCTTAACTTGCTGACTACTGCTCCAAACAAGAATGGCTTGAGTTGTTTCCGATTGTGCGACATGTGCCATAGCTATGGCTGCGACGACACACGAGTCTGTTGCTGTTCAACGTCCAACAAGTGAGCAGGACAACGACGAAGCCGCGCTGATCAGCGCTATGCAAAACCTCCCATTCGACTCACTTCAACGCCGAGGACATTTTCGCACCGCCCCGTCGTCCACGCACATCCTAAATTCTAGTGAACTGAGACAACTGCCATCCCGCTACACACCCACAGTGAAGAAAGAGATCGGGGTGAGACGAGGAAGAGGAAGGTGCTTTCGTTGTCCCCGCCTCCACGTCCACCCCTTCTCCTGCATGGATTGGGATCGGAACTTATTATAAATCGGCACACAGACAATCTTCGCCACCGCCACCGCCTCCGGTCCAAGCGTCAGTCGTGGTCCCATAAACATCGCTGTTGTTGCCAAAGCTTCTCCGCATCTACGATGGTTTTGAGTGGCGTGGCGGACGTCCGAGGAAGGGTAGGTATATTGGGGAAACCTAAGCTCAAAGGATGAAGCCGCTGAAGATGAGTCACGGTAGAGCTATGGTCATGGTGAGAGCATGGATGGCATTGAGCCGCCATCATGGAGGCCAAAGAAGACTAAAAATCCATGCTGCGGAGCATGGGCGTGTAGGTTGAGGAGTGTGTCGGTAGAGTGCTGACAGACGTCTGATAGGGAGCTGTATTAACTTGAACATGGTAACTGCTTGAGTTATGTACGAGGGAGGCGTTGTAGTTGGTCTTACGGCGGTGGTTTTACCGGTGAAGCTTGGGTGGCAGACGGTGTTCGAAGGGTGAAGTCAATGAGGAAGTGGAGGTAGCTGATATTGCAGTGCTCTCCCTGTCGTCTTTCCAACTTACCCTTTTCCGTCGAGCTTTCTGTGGGAAATTCGTACCGGTGGCGGCTGAGCCCGGCCCGGAAGGGTTCGGCGCTCATGTGCTCATGAGCGCTCATGAGGCTATGAGCCATATGATGCTGTAATCAGAATCCCTCAAGCCTGGCTCACCAGAAACACGCTGGCAGATGACCTGATCACTGCGGTAATTCTCTACCAATATGACGAGCTACGTGAACCCTGACTGACGCGGAGCACCCTTTGGTCCACTCACACTGGCCGCTGACAAGGCGACGAAGCACCGGAATGGGTACTTCGGTGACCATGCTTTATGGAGACTTGTGCGATCGACGGTTGTGACTAACGTATTGACGAGTACGTATGTTCCTAAGTCGCAACTCGGGTTTCAATACTCATTACCTCCGCTTTCAACCACCGACGGGTCTATAACATTGTTGGCGGCTATTATCATGTATGCCTGTGACCGATCAATTATATAAACATAGGACAAGCACTGGGACGCTTGCCCGTACGTCTCATTGCCACTCACCTCCATCTCCATCCCATCGTCATATAATCGCTTCTCAGAACCTTGTGAAACTGTTGGATCACCATTACTCCATAGATTTTACATTGCTACGCGAGGCACCTACGCCAGAGAAGCAATATCGGCGGCCAGGTCTCAAGTCGTTGCATTCTCCGCCACCGCCTCTTCCAGTGTTGCCCGGAGACTGCAGAACTCGAACTTGAGAAAGCCCCTCATGCATTCAAAGAATGGCTGCCGTCACCAGTAGATCAAGGTGAGAGGGTTTTTGGGGAGTGGTAATATTCTTCTATCCCTGGCTGTCGTTCGACCTACTTAATAGCAATCCCATGTTTTGCAATACCTGGTATAGAAAAAAAAAGACATCATTTACTAAAGGGGCACGAATCGCATTTATTTAGAGCGCTGCCAACCTTCACCGTGGTGGCTCTTAGGCCATAAATCTCGCTCACCACCAGTACTTTGAGTAGTGTGTCTACCTGCGAAGGAATCTTGCCTGTTTTTTTGGTTGCGCTGACATCTTAAGTTTGCACTCAGGCTGCCAGGGCTCGTCACGGTATGGTAACACATCGAGTCCACATACTTTTATGTTGCGTCGCTTCTCTTGTTGTCGTGTGTATCATGCCGCAGTTCTCGAAGCCTCGTGTTCCCCTCAGTCTCCGCTGTCTTCAGAGTGCCGACCAGTTTTGCATACCAAGACCGTGGCCACACTTGGATTCTGATCTATCTGATCAGTTACACCAATCTGATAGTTCTTGCAGTGAAAACTGTGACGGGAGGGATCACGTGCCTGCCCTCCACAATCAAGGAAAGGTTAGCTCTGGTCATAGTCTTGTCTCAACAAGTTCGAGAGACACTATATTCTATTCTTCGAGCTAAGCGTTCTTTACTGCATAGAATCTATCCCACCCGTGGTCAGCGAGGGCCCGTCACGGTAGAGATACACAGCAGACAGTTTAACCCAATCAGTACCTCTTTGCCAATGAACGAAGCGAGCTCGGGGAAAAACTGTAGAATTGCCGCGCCCGCACGCATCATATCGCTCCTATTGCTAGATGCTCTCAGCTGGGGGACTACGGGGCTGCCTTCACATCATCATGATAGGTGACCGGAATACTAGGAGGATAAGTCAAGCGAGAATCCAGTCTTCCTCTCTCCAGTTTCCCAGCGGCTCGCCTTGGAGGCACTTCAGAGTCACCCTCCGTTATTTGACCCTGTACGGTCATCACCATTGGTACCATGACTAAAAAAGGAGCATTCGGAAAGCCAACTGGCTTTATCATGCCACCGTGACGTGATTCATCAACTTGAACATGATAAGACAAACGACAACAATTTTATCCTTACAACAGTATGCCACTGCGAATTGAATTTTATTGAGCAGCAACGGGATGTGCAAAATTACATTTCAAACTTGCTCGCCATTCATCAACCATCACATAGTCAACTTGATAGTCAAGAATGTAATTGAACGTCTTCAAGTTGATGGCATCAGGTCCGATTCGGAGGCCTTGAAAGTTTGTTTGATTGCCGTCGATCTCAGTACTCGTCGTGGCCCACAGCCCCACATCCCTGACCCTCAGATTTGCAAATCATTCTACACTGTTCATCCATGTATATCCTCGTGTGGTGGCAGTGGCGGGGTCCCGAGGCCACATGACTTGGAGATTGGCAATGCTGGATGCGACTCAGCAACGCGGATATGAGATGACTTGTGGTCCGTGGACACATTTTAATATCATCCATACAATTCAGTCGCAAAGTAGTGTTCAGAATCCATAGCGCTCAGAGCGACGTTTCTGGCTCCGACGACCCAGGGGCGCCACCAAGCGCCCGTTGTTACTTAGATGCCGTGTCCAAATTCGATATTCGTACCGCGTGGCTCTCGACGTTGCTCTCGACACGTAGCCATATGCATACGGCGTAATTCTCCCTCCACGGGGTCTTTCGGTCATGTACTATCCAAGTGTCGCTCACGAGCGTGATATGGTGCGTGAACTCGAAGTTTGTGCCAGTGCACCATTTTCCTTCATAAGCTCGCTCGGGTTTCAACTTCTTATTTAGATGGCCAACACTGTAAGTTACCAGTTTTCTTTGGCCAGCCCTATCGTGACATCAGTGGTCAACATCCCACAGTATGTCGATCTTTTGGTTTGATGGACTGATGGGTGGTTAGGCCAATAGGCACCCACGGCAGGGTCGATTACCCGTCCCCGGCCAATTCCTGCTCGAATTGACCGGCGGCCTGAATGATACGTTCCGGCGCTGAAACATCCTCCATGTCGTCTCCACTATATGTAGCCACTCCGGGACAGATAGACACTCGCGCAACCCCCCACTCGTTCAGCTGGGTAGACCTATCTATTTGACCTACTAACTTGAACTTGTACACCGTTTGCTCTCTCCGTCACAACATGTCAGATTTGCCTCCAATTCCTCCGAACATCACTCATTTGTAAGCGTCGTTGTGTCCCGAGACCCGTTTTCACATGGCACTGGACTTATTTTGCTTCTAGAACTGCTCCACCTGTACGTACGGAACTTCTACTTTATCGGTGGGCATACCCACGCCTTCTCTCCCCTTCAGCTTCTTGGGATTCTTTGGAACTGGGCATTGTACGGTGTTCTGGTAGTCCAGCTCTGTGAGTGTCACCTTCAAGTTGTCTCGCGATGATTGTCAGGTTGTTGATTGGACCATAAAGACGTGTATAGTTACAACTTCCCTAATGATCGGAGACTTCTCAAGCTACTGGGTATGCAAAGTCGTTCCTCAGCTTCCACCTCTCACCCCCCGAGTCTGACTGTTCTATTATAGTATACGCTATGTTTCTCATCGAAACATTACAAACGGCACTCAGCGGCGCAGACCTCTATTACTGGTTTGCCAGTGGCTACGGTAACATGAACCACCTCCTTACTCCTTACGCAATGTCCTTCGACATTCCCATAATTGGAGGTATCATGCAATTGAGCGTCCAGCTCTTCTTCATTTATCGCATTTGGATACTCAGCTCGAAAAAGGCCTGGTGGCTATGCCTATTCATCTGTCTGGTGGGTTGCTCCCAGCAAATATGCGGCGCTTTGATATATTTCTTCTTTACTTGCAGTGCTCCATCGTCAACGCATCAGCTGCGTTCTTTGGTGGCGTTTATGTAAGTCTCGTCGGTTCCATGTTGCCTACATCTCGCTCACAGTAGTAGACCCGTGTCCAAGGTAAATTCGCTAGTGGCAAGGTACTGAAGGCCGGTGCGTTGGTAAGGCATCATGCTCGCGAATCACCTATGTCTCCGACTTTTGACGATGTCACTCAGACTTGGCTTATCGGAAATACGGTGGCGGATGGCCTTATCGTTGCCGCAATGCTTTATCACGTAAACATTCGGTATTTCCCTTCAGAGGATTAGTCAAAACTGACTATTTTCTTCTCCCGCAGCTGATAAGAGGACGCAATGCCAGGGATGGGTTTTTCAGCGATCATGCTTTGGTGAAAATCATTCGAGTGATCATCGAGACCAACATGATGACGAGCACGTCTATTCTTGATGTCTGTGCGCCGCCGACTTGTCTGACCAACGTTCAGCAACCGTCACTATTGTTTCACTTTTCTTGATTGTTGCATATCCCGTGGGTGCTTTTCAAACATCGTCAGCTTCTGATCTAATCGTACGTCAACATAGCGCGAGGTCTATTATCTATGCCCGTGAGTTTTTACCTCCAGCATAATCTTCATCATCTGACTATCTACTCCCAAGAACGGCCATTCTTGGAAAACTGTAAGATTGTTGCCATTTATTTCTATACCATGCCTCCATATGTATGGATGACCTTGGCAGATACTCTAACACACTCCTCGTCTCACTCAACAATCGCATTTCAATCCGTGAAGCTGCGGCTCCCCACGGAGTGAATTACACGTCTCGGGCCGGTTTCTCTTCTGTCAACCCTCAATTTGAGAGCACCACGGATTCCATGAAGGCGTCAGTCGCCTATAAAACGGGGCCACTCGAAGACAGCAGGGAGCACGAGAAGGTGATTGTTGTAGTGACGCATGAAAGTCGGTCTGTCACTGGCAGTCAAGGCGCGCCGGACGATGTCTTGGAGGGACAGACTCAAATGCCAGACGGCGGGAAAGAACGAAGCACTTTCTGGAGACCTTGCGAGTAGGAGTTCAGGTGTCCCTTTTGTCTACTTAGGTATTTGCTTGTAGGAAATTTACGTGATGGGTTCATAGTACAGTATTTAGATGAGAGTACACTGAAGTAGGCGCTCGAGCACGGAGCCTCCAGGCACGTTTCGGGTGTCGCGCTGTCGCGCTCGATCTGTACTGTAGGGTATCGTGGCAACGCTGCGACAATGGTAACTTATTGTAGTCGAAGGACGGATAAACTAAAGGGGCAGCAAATATGTAACAATCTAGCCCTTCAGCCAAGATTTCATCACGTTCGCGAGGGCGAGACAACTAGGCTAATGTCGGAAAAAAAATTGGGCATTTTAATGATACCTGGCTTATAATGGACAATTATCTTATAAGGCAATTTACAATGAGATTGGAATTGCATTGTAATACATTTTAATGATATTGAAATTTTGCCTTACAAGGTAATGTGTCCATTATAAGCCAGGTATCATTAAAATGGCCTAATTTTTTTTCCGACACATCAGACGATGCCGGCGTCCTAAAATTACGGCGGTGACATGATCGTCTCGAAACGCCGCCCATCGTCTGAGTTAGGATCAGCCAACACAAGATTCTCTACTAAAATCAAGAGCTTCTCTGTCAAGCCTGCCAGCCCAGCGGATGCCGCACTCTCAGGCTCCCCGATAGTAGAGTTCGGCACGGGACGCATGACTGTATGGGCCTAACGGGATGCTGTCCCACTGGCAGCAGGTATTTGCTGACGCCAGGATCAGGCAGATTCATGCCTTTGCTGTAGCCCCATTTCATTCCATCACGTCAGAGCTGGGTCCCCCTCCCTGCACTGACGACCAGCTCTGTGTTCATCACGCGATGATTTCCTTAGATGCTCCAAGCCGAAAGGTCTGGGACATCCTCCTTGACTTTCCCTCCTACGGAGAATGGTGTGTTGTCCCTACCACTATCTTCATCAGCTGCTAAAGCTCTGGACCGTACGTACAGGAACCCATACATGTATATTCCTCTTTTTCAATTGCACCTCGTTCCGAGCCACTCACTTACCAAACCCCTCGTGTCATAGACGCACTCAGCAAGTCATCGCTGCAGCGATACCGATAAGACTCTCCTCCTCTCCCAAAACCCTGCGCCAGGTCGCCACCTCCGGCTACGACTCCACGTACCTTCGATGATGGATGACATAGGCACGAAATCCTCCACCGCCGACAAGGCCCTGACGCTCGTCGACAACGAAAACTTCCGCCTCGCTTGGCGCTTCGCAACAACAGCGCGTTGGCTGATCACCGCGGAGCGTTGGCAGGTCCTATGAGAAGGGGGGCCCGGGAGCAGCAAGACGACCATCTACGAGACCTGGGAGTTTTACGGAGGACTCTTGGTGTACCTCCTCTGGTTCTTCATGGCCACCAACCTTCAGAGTTCGTTCGATGCTATGTCCCCTGCGCTGAAAGACGGAGTTGAACACGTCGAATGAGAGTGTGTCGATTCATACTGTAGTATCGCATACACATGCAACCACATAAAGTACAACCCAGTTTCGAGTGTCAGAAGGCCAAACACACTTTAAGAACCAGTCTAAGGGTAGTACCAGGTTCCTCCATCTTAGGTGCCGGAGTCCTGCCAGTTGTCGAGTATACCGCGCGGTAACAGGCGTCGTGCTGTGTATGTCAAAGGCCAAAATAGCTCTTGGCAGGCTGTCAGCCCTACTCTGACATCCATTGCAGCAAGGGTCGACCTAGAAAACACATCTAGGAATCGTCAAGGACCTTCTCGGAGCGACAGATCTCCCGGTCCCAATTGGGTGTCCAGCTACTCATTCAAATCATTCGAAGCGGGAAATGAGTACTGAGTACTTACCGGCTCCTGAACTCCAAGTCTTCTTATACAGCAACAACACATAACCGAAACACAGCACCCATTGACGTTGGCGTCACGGTTGCGACAAACAAATCATCGGAACACTTCCCTGAGGCACGTGGCCAGTGAGCAGCGCACGTGTTCCACGGCAGCTCGCCTTGTACGCAGCGCCGCAACCTCATTCCATCTAGGACAGAACGGGTATGCATTACTATAGATTAGCTTTCGAATGAGGAA
>QFDW01001890.1:0-10434 GCA_003315895.1 Lactifluus rugatus | reverse complement strand
CTATCGGCGCTCTACCCGCGCTTCGACTCGTTCCGACATCTGCTGAACGACGTGGATCCCGACGGTCGCTTTCGTAACGAGTATGTCTCTCGTCACATTTTTGGCGCTTCGGATGCGCGCTTCGGAGAGCGCGTCTTCAAATCAAGGCCATAGTAAGCGCCCGGAACACCCTCCACTCTCCCCCCTCCCAAGGATGTGTGTACTATGCGACACTCCCCTCATGGCGCTGTGCAAGAATGGGGATAAAAACATCCCTGCGTGGCAGGTTGGTCATCGATCCCCCTGGACGCGCCCCCCTTTGGAGCCTTTTTTTTTTTCTTTTTCACTCATCAAAGTTCGATGTTATCCATGTCCCCATCCCACCCCCCCTTAAATCTATCTGCTTTTGTAAACACGTCTAATTTGTAGCAGCACCCCTCATGGAATATACACTACTCTCGCCCGCACGTTTATACAATTTAAAACCTTGTATTACATTGACGCCCATTTTAAAGCACAATATCCTTCCCTCTTGTGTGGTCCCCCGTTAAACCGCATCGGTGTAATCATCTGGCTTAGGTATTGGCAATGATGAGAACAATCCCCCTCTCGCCTCTTGCGCTGCGCCGTGGTCGCACTTATAAAGGCACGAAAATGGAGCGTAAAAACTATATGGTCACGTTCATCCCACAAGATCTCACTTTGCCTTTTCGAGCCCTTTTTCCAATGACTCGAAAACATTAAATTAAATTGAAGTCGGGTTAGTGCGTACACGCACAGCGCGGCCGCGTTGTGACGCGACAAATAATGTGGTAAAGCCAGGAAGCGGAATTAAATCCGGTGAACAACAGGAAGACCGGTATGACATCGTAACAACTTGGGCCAGGAACCGCGCCGAGGCGGCTATAATCCAAGCTGTTGTTTGATCAAATCTCGTACTATCCTTTCGTATTCCTGTGCGAACACAAGTCGGGTCAGTTCAAACCGTTTGCAAGGCGACCAGAAAAAAGAAAACAAAAAAGAAAAAAAAGTGGGCACATCACGGACCGCATGATTTTCCCGGTAGAGTTTACAGCAGTCAACGTTCGCACCGCTTTCGAGGTTCGGTTCTGGTAAAAAGATGGGCCATAAGTTGGGTTAGTGGCTTAAGCCCGGGGTTGTGTGGGGGCTTATCACGCTCTAAAAATAGCAAGCAAATACAAAAAGACATTACCAGCAAGCAGCGAGATCACGCTAAGAAGCACCTTCTCAACACTCTGAACGGGGCTCCAGCGTTCCGAGGCTTGTTCGTACATCAGCGGGTCGTCACCTGGGTTGTGCAGGATAGAGATGCAGACATTTCCATCCGGGTAGACTGGAGACAGACGCCCATTAGCGCGGAAAATAGGCAGACCAAGCAAGGGACGGATGAAAGTAACTTGCTTACTGTTTGGGTGAAACAACGGGGGTTCAAATTTCATCTTAAATGGGGATAGCGGGTAATCCGGTGGCTGTGGGAAGAAAATGAGGAGGTAACCAGTGCGTTTGGGGCGCGCGCGGGGGGTCGGCAGGTGGGGACTAGGGATGGAGATAACGTACGAATGTTAGTTTGGCTGAGAACACACCGCCCTCCTGAGAAAGAGATGGATAATTTCAACAAGGAAAGCGGCGTGCTGGACTTACGAAGGGGGTGTCCTTTGGTCCGCAAATGAGAGCCTCCCAGGTGAAAAAGTCGGATTCGGAGATAGGCCCTACACAGGTGGGAAATACGCTATTAGCGGACAAAAGTGATGACAACGAGTACATGAGTAGTTATTAATGAAAATGCGCTCACCAGCTGTGAACATGTCCTCAGGGGAGCCTGCGTATGCAGGTAGTGTGGGTGGTTAATGAGAGGAGAAAGATTGAAGATGTATAGCATGAACAGACCACTGGCAGTGAGCTGCTTATACTCGGTCATGAGCCGCCTTAGTGCTGTAGAACTCCCAGATGTGCGCGAGGACATTTCAATATGGTTCTGGGTTCAACGGTCGTCGTCGGTTCAACGAAAGGCAGAAGGACAGCTCCGGCCCGGCATGTGAGCCTAATTTGATCTCCGATCTTCTCCGATCTTGCCATTCGCCTGAGCGCAAGGGTCGCCAAGGGTCGAATGCGCTAGCCTCGGGCTGGGGCCCCAGGGCAGAAGCTTAAAGCGTAGCGCAAAAAAAAAAAAAGGAAACAAAAAAGAAATTATAATAGGTCAGCCGATCATGTTCACATGCACTATTCGTTATCAACAAGGCGCCACCCAAAGCGACACCCCAAATTCCTCGCCGCCATTTTCGAGATAAGCTTCCGCAACTTGATGGGCTTCAATTTGCCAAGGCGGGCTTAGACCATGCTGCGGCACCACCACCTACGCTTAATTATATTTACCATGCGAGGGGATTTACAATGTACCTTAAGACCTGAGTAATTGAGTGACACGCCAGACAAGGAATCACTGGTGCTGGTGCAGCTAGGCGCGCGTGTGCCGCGTGGTCTCTGGGCGAGCCCTGAATTGCAAAAAAAAAAAAGGCTCGTTACGGATCTTGTGAAGGATGAACTCATAACATGTCTATTGTGCACGAGATGGGGTCAGGGGAGAGGCACTGCGCGCTTGCCGTTTGGTATCTTGCTTGTCTCGCACTGGGCAAGAACTTTCGGAGATAACAAATACCATCCACCAACCGCCAGAGGAGACCACACATATGTATCGAGTCTGGGGATGGGCTCTGTAAGGGTTACAGAACTACAACGAGGCTAACGACGAGTTGACGGATGAAGCTTTTCGGTGTAGCATAATCTACCAAGGCGGCCGGCGGCAATCACTCTCAAGCATCATCGAGGACCAAACGAGGCACAACGTTCATCGCCATCAGCTGTACTCGTAATGAAGACGGAACACGGGAATGGGAAGGTCTCGATCAACCAAGGTTTTGAAGAAACCAATTCAGTCCTTACCTCTTGAAAAAGTAATTTTGCGGCATAGGGGACGGTGAGTTGAGCCACGTTCTTGGAGCTTTTGCAATATGTACACCAACCCCTGTAGCCTAAAAGGCCACAGGTTTGACAGGCATTAACCTCGAACTTATCAGAGGATATCATGAGACGCTCAAGCAGAAGTTGGGTTGCGCCATAACCAATGAGACAGTCGCGCTCCATTTCACCGAGGCGCAAACCACCCTCACGGGATCGGCCTTCGGTTGGTTGTCGTGTTAGCGTTGCACGTGGTCCTCTGTACATGGCCAACAGCTGGGTCAGTTGATAACGTCAAAGGCCTCGGGCTATTTGAAACACTATACCTCGCGCGGGCGTGCATCTTATCCATTACCATGTGTTCTTCGAGTTTACTTAGTGAGGCACAGAAACGTTATTAAATAGAGACATACTGAGTTTCTGCCCAATGAAGTGTGGTGGTAAGGCCGACTGTATGATGACCCCAAGGAAACATGCTTACTTGGTAATAGATCGGCCCAAAGTAAACATATGCTTCTAGGGGTTCTCCAGTGATACCGCTAGTAAGCATGTCCTTTCCAGCGTAGCTGAATCCGTGCTCAATAAGAATGCGAGACATATCTTCGACCTGAAGGGCATTCATTCAGCTATCACACGGCCTGCTGGGGGAATCCAAAACAGCGGGTTTACTTTCGACCCTCCAAAGGCAGTGCCATATTGAAGCTTGCCCGCTAGCACACCGGCCTGGGAAACCACGCACGCACGTTCACAAAACTATTGAAAGGCTGAGGGTCATGGGGACAAACCTTTCCGGCGAGGAGTTCGATCATCTTTCCTACCGTCATCCTGGAAGGGAAACCGTGTGGATTCATGATTGTGTCTGACGCGCAAAAGGGGTCATACCACCGCCCAGCTGCTCTGGAGCACAGCGCTTACCAGGCACGATGCCCTGATCATTGAATGGCATGTCTTCTTGGTTCACGATCAAACCACAAACGCCCTTCTGACCGTGTCTTGAGGAGAACTTGTCACCTAGCTCCGGCCTTCTCGTTTGTCGCACAAGAACCTTGATAAGTGTCTGATCATTGTCAGTGTCAGAGATCATGACTTTATCAATATGACCAGCGACAGGTGATTTATAGGCCATAGGGGCATTTTTGTACGGTGCCGAAGCGGCAGGCCCTGAAAACGAGTTGTCATTGGCATTTGACGGTGTCTGTTTATTGACGTAGACGTCTCCAGGGTCTACTCGTTCACCGACCCCGGCAAGACCATCAAGTTGAATTATATCGTACTTCTTCTGTATTTGGCCATTTTCATCAAGGGGGGCATCCGCAAGGCGGTCATAGCTAAAAGGAAGAATCAAACAAGGAACATTCCAGATCACGTGAAAGGGGCAACCCACGTGCCATTCGGATACTTGCGAATGAGCGTCATGTTCTTGCGGAGGACTTGACACCGACCATACCCGCGATCTAGACTAGCCTATAGTAGACTAATAAGGTAACCAGTCAAGGAGTTGTGTTGATATGCACCTTGTTGAGAATCAACGCATCTTCTATATCATAACCAGAATAGCTCATAACGGCGACAGTGGCATTTTGCCCCGCGGGAAGTTTGTCGTACCCCACTAATTCAATTGTCTTTGTTTTGACCATGGGTTGTTGTGGATAGACGGAGAGATATAACAACGTATCAATACGATTGAATTGATTGTAACCAATTGCGCCAATGGCCTGTTTGCCCATAGCGCATTGGTATGTATTGCGGGGCGACTGGTTATGGTGTGGGTACGGGATAAGACCAGCGACCGCGCCAAGTAGAGTGAAAGGCTCGATCTCTAGATGCGTCGTAGTTGGAACAATGTCCGGCTCGTAAAGCGCAATATAAGAATCATTTTCTTCGTTGACATCCAAATACTCGACCAGACCTTTTCGCAGGAAGTCGTCGAACTCTAATGCACCCTGTTTGAGGAGCTAATAAAACCACAGTCAAAGCGCCGAATACTCGCCATCGTTCGGAACCGCACCTCAGTGTGATGTTCTGTGACAGAGGGCTTACCCTTATCCACGATAATCATGGGACGACAAATGCGACCTCCGTCGCTAGCAATATTCACGGTTCGATGGTGATGATTGATATAGATGCTGACAAACTCGCTAACTCTCCCCGCGCGTCGTAGACGACGAAAGTTATGAACAAAGCGAGTGGGGAACCGGGTAAGACCGATAATGGTTCCGTTAACTTGTACCACAAAAGTACCAGGACCATACATTTCCGTCCCCGTCGCCTGACAGATGTCTGATCGTCTTCTTCAGAAGGCTCATCGACGACGCTAAAAAAGGCGTTGCTTACCTTCTACGCCAAGCATGAAAGCTATTTTGATGATCGGCTCCTCCTCTACGTCGGTGGTAATGTGGGTCATGAGTGCCAGATTTTTAACCAGGCCGCAGGCCTCTCCTTCTGGCGTGTCACTAGGACATAGCATCCCCCATTGACTGGGTTGTAATGCTCGGGGGCCGCTGACTTTGCGCGTCTTTTCAAACTGGGAAGAGATGCGAGTCATCATGCCCAACGCCGAGATGAAGCTCAATCGCGAAAGGACGTGCGTAACGCCGGCACGTTCCATCCGGAACCGCTTGAGGGACCAATTCCCCGTGGAGATGGCCCGCACAAAACCTGCAGTGATATGATCACCCTGGAACTGCAAGGTGTTCCAGGCATCGAACTCGTTTGTGCGCGAGGGCTTTTTAAGGACTTTGTCGATCGATGATTTGAGGTTGGTATTAAACGTTTTGAAGAGGTCTTCAAACAACAAGGCCAATAGTTGACCTGCCCTACGAAACCTTGTAAACTCGTCATAGAACACCACGTATCCTCTCGCTTACAGCTCTAGCCTCTTGTTACCCACATAGTCGCGATCGTCCACCATCTTCTCATCATTCATCGCCATGAGGACGCGACGCGTCATAGTGGCGACAAAGATAGCCTTCGACCTGAAATCCATCCCGGTGACGGGTACGTGGGCGAGAACGATAGTTGCCAAAGCCTCGAGAGCTTCCTCCCAAGCAGGCCTACGTGGACCAACCACACGTCGGTTCACTTTAACGCGGGTGCCGATCCATTCCAGAGCTTGATGACGTGTGAAAATCCCCAGCTGCGCTGCGTCTTCCAGATTTGGGGTAAAGGCATTGATATATGCCTCTGTTTCACCTGCGGTCAGAAGGAGGATTTCTTTGTCCGATTGTATGCCAAGGGCTTTAAGCGCAATGGCGATAGGCACGTCCTCATGTATCGAGTTATGCCGGAGGTAAATCTTTCCTTTCTTAGTCGCGATATAAGTCTTGGACTTGAGGCCACCGTGAGTAGAACTATTAAACCGGATTAATAAGGAAGGCATGCAGGGAACGGACCGAGTAGCATACGAAGTGCAAGAAGCTTGGACCACACCCTTAACAGGATCGGTCTCCACGATGATTCGGTTCTTGCTCAACTGCTCCTGAACAAGGATGACCTTTTCCGTGCCTTTGACGACGAAATACCCACCAGGGTCGAGCGGGCATTCACTCATGTGAGCCAGCTGAGCGTCGGACCGACCTGCGAGGACACATTTGTTGCTGCGGAGCATGATGGGAAGACGGCCTATGTTCACATTTGACCTCCGAACGACATTCTTCCCTCGTGTATACTGGATAGTAACAAGGATGGGCGCGCTGTATGTTGTGTCTCGTAAACGGCACTCGTGCGGGGTAACACTTTTGTCGATGGCATCTGCGTCCGTACGATCGGGAAACCCAACATGTATGTCGGTGTACTTCAACCAGAACCTGGGGTCCACATCAGACGTGACCTTGCTATTGGCCCTCAGAATGTTCCTGATGTCCACATCGACGAAGTAATTGAAAGAGTCAATGTGCTGTTTGACCAGACCCTTGACCTTTAGAAATGCCGGAAGTAACAGCCATTTGTCCTAAGACGTTTAAGTACAACGCGACAAGAATGATTTTCGGGGCACTTTACCTCGACCGTCTTTATGGGGTCCGTGAGACCCAAGCCGCGCCATTCTGTCCCATTCAATTCTCCCCAATCTTCATCTCCTACTTGTTCCATCGTTGATGGATAGTGAAGTGGAACGCCGGGAACGGAATGTCGATGTCAGGTCACGTGGTCCCCAATCTAGAGTCGGAATATCCCGAAGGAAGGTAAGCGTCACCTGGATTGACACAGCGGTTGCGGAATTGCAATGACACCCTCCGCGACGACCCAAGACAATTTCCGTAGCAACCTTTCTCAGTTTCGTTGGGCGCGAGGAGCAAACGATGATTCACAACCTTCTTCGGACGCTGGAACGTCCCGCAATCCCTTTTCTCGTTTCTACAACGCGATCGGCGGGGCGTACGTACCGCTGCGGTCCAGTGAACGCTCGAACGAGGACGAGGCGTACTTTGCACTTTCGCGTTGGGAAAGGTTCGCGCGTTCTCATCTCTCTCTTCCCTGCCCCTGGGACCTGAGACGGTCAATTAAGCTAACGTCCTCGTCGTAGATTGCTCGGTTTTCTCGCCTGCCTCGCAGGCGCAGCAGTTTGCTTCGGCGTTGCCTTTTTCACGCTTCCGTTACTCGCCCTTCGTCCGGCAAAGTTTGCGCTCTCCTTTAGGTATGCGCAAACAAGTTCCCCGCGTTGCTTTCCAATTAACCTCACGTTCCCTTCCCAGTCTCGGTAGCCTGCTAGTCATGTTTGGGTAGGGGTCTGGCTGGAATGAGCGATGCCAATCGTGAACGCGTGAACAGTTCTGATGTATTAATTGGCACAGATTCTCCGTGTTGATCGGGCCCATAAATCAGATCAGACATCTCATATCGAAAGAACGTCTACCGTTCTCCGTCGCCTATCTATCTAGTCTCGGATTGACATTGTATTTTGCATTGGGGGTGCGCCAGAGTCCCTAGATCCATCCGTCCTTATTGTCATACTGACAACCCTACGCAGCCACACTCATATTTCGGGTCTTTGGTAGGCGCAGTAGTCCAGGTCGTTGCTCTCGTTTCATACATCCTCGCCTATTTTCCCGGGGGAACACAGACATTGCGTTTTGGCGGTCAGATGGCTCTCCGCGGTGCTGGAACCTTATTGCCCTTCTAATACCGTTGGTTATCACCTCGCATCTACATGCCATTTCTCCCGTTGTACAATTAGCGCCTAAGCTATACAATAACCTCGTCGTCCTCATCCCGCAGGCCAATGGCCTCCCGAATTCGTCGTGACATGATCTCGACGTATGCCTGACTCTCGCGCCATTTGTAGTCCTGCTCAACGGCAATGTGATTGCCTGTAGTTCTGGAAGCATCCGGACTCGCGAGATTGAGTTGGCCTACCCGATGAAGCGCATGTGTCAGTCGTTTCGCAGCCTCCTCGCGGAATGCGTCGCCATCATTCGGCTGTGGCACAGACCGAAGGACTGCCGCCGAAGATACCTTCATATTCGGGTTATTGATGTGGCGCGACTCGCAATAGTACGTGATGTGCCGCCAGAGAAGTAACAGCACCATTTCGACTGACGCTGCAAAAGGTGCTTGAGAGTCAGGAGGAAGGTGCAACAAAAAAAGAGAAGGCGTCCCAACTCACACAGAAGGGTATCTGCCATATTTCGTACGCGACCGAGCGTGCGTTCGAGCTCACGGCATGCCAATGTGCGTTTTTGTCCGATGTCAAGGTCGCCGAGGGCATCGGTGTCTCGTAAGGTGATGATCTGGGGAAGCAGAAAATGTTTGGTAGTCGAAAGACTAAGGTGGTATGGCATGACCCACCTGACGAATGTCCTCGACCTGAACGTGATCTCGAGCATCGAGCTCTGCGCTAATAGAAGTGATTTGTTTCAGAGTCTCTACGAGGTCGTCGCAGAGATCCGTGAGGGCCTCTATTGCATCACCAACCGTGGGTACTGTGGCTACGAGACACAATCAGCCGTGAGAATCGATAGAATAAAGGCCAAGACTCACCGATGAAGCGAGTGGCCCTGTCATCAGTTCGTGGGATAGTTACGATCGGTGACAGAACAATGGTAATTTCCGGCTCTAATCAATTGACGTGAGCAATGGATCGTTCCGAACCCAGGGAATACCCCACCCGTAAATTCACTTGTGGTTCCAAGGTACGCGATCAGTGCCTTTCGAAGCAATTGGTCCTTTCGGCGCAGGCTCACATCGAACCTGCAAACGCCCGCATGACCTGCCAAGCCGTTAGTCTTGTCCAAATCATAGGCCGAACATATGAACCTGGCGCCGCGGTGTTCGCGTCCAATCGCTCAGATTCCGTTTGGGGATGAACTTTCCGTGACCAATGGGCGGTTCCGAGGCACCTTGCCGCCAAACTTAGGATTGCCGCATGGACGCCTCCGTACCCGCTGTTCCCAGAAGCCTGGGAATGTGTAGGTTTAATGAACCATACCGGGGGTTAAATTAACTCACAAGTTCCGACTTGGGAGCCGAAGGGTATATTACCGAACACAGATAAACGAGTAGATGAATCTCATCAAGTACTGATAGAGAAATTTCATCTGCATCGTTTCTGAGTATCATGACGATTGTGTCGCGGTGGCTTGACAAAAATTCCAACGCCTGATAAATCTCAGTACATCAATGGCAGGCGCCGAGAAAACTACGATCGTCTACCTGATTAACGGCGAACGAATGTCCCGGACCTAACGTTGCCAAGATGGCATCGATAAGTTGCAAAGCAGGCAAGAATAATTGGTGATAACGCTGAATAGCAGAAGGAAGGAAATGATCCTGGTCTAGCCAGGGAATTAACGATGATAAATGCAAAAGACCAAGCAGGCGGCGCACCGATAAATGACTGGTCAACCTCAGGGAGTGTGTCCAGGAAATCACAGTCCGCCAAGACAGGGAGGACTCTAGCTTCTATCAATCGTTCGGCTCCCTGACGTGTTTGTGCAATTCGAATGAAAAGTGACATCTTTGCCTCGTAGACATATAGGGAATTCAGGTCGTCTGTTTGACAATCAACCATCTGCCACAGCTGGCACAGACGGAACTTACCAGGTTCTGGTTTAAGAACGGATTGCAGTCTGCGATCAGAGTCTTTGATGTCCTGGACAAAAACAGCCAGAAAACCATGCTTAACAAGCGTCGATAGGACATTGCTATGCTTATCACTTCGCGATATATCGACAAGGCAATCTAGAAGCATGTAAGCGACGGTCTTCCACACTTCCGTCCCATCCGTTGCATCCCGCGATACAGTGGTGACCAGTCTCTCTGCTACTGGTTTGAGGACTGCCAAGCACCCTGTCAAAGTTGTATCCTCTAGACGGCCTGTTGGCGGAGGAGGCGTAGCCCTTGATCTGTCACGCAACCATGACTCATTCCGCGCCACAGATGAACGCGAGAGCGTCAAGGCGGTTGAAGGCTTGCTAACAATGGTGTCATCGAGGTCATCCGCCAAGAGATGAAAGTAATTGACAAGTGCCGCATAAAGGTTTC
>QFDW01001885.1:0-13103 GCA_003315895.1 Lactifluus rugatus | reverse complement strand
GAGATTGTTTGGAGGTTTGGCACCATTTCTAGCCCATCTGTGGCAGGATCAGTCAAGTCTTTTTCTCCTAAGCTTCCATTGATTGTTTCTCGAGTCTAGGAGCCACACGTATCATGACTTATAAGTATACTTTCTTTTGTCGGTGTGTATTTGATGCATTGCAGAGACAATTTAGATGTATTCAACGGTACTGCTTGCATCGAGATAAGGCATCTCTTCGTAGTATGTATTGGAGACCAGATCCTAGGCCGCTACGAGTCTACGACGCCTCCTGAAAAGCAACCTCAATCCAGTCCCTCTTCGTACATGACAATGTGATTGAACGTTTCTACAGGTATTGAGGCGTTCATTTGGGCGCTGTTTCGGTTTTCTCTTCAAAAGACGAAGGGGCATTCTATGACGAGTTGGTTTGATTTTAACATATCAGGAGTGCTGTGCCTTGTTGTAGAATTTTCCGACCGTGACTCCGAACCAGACTGTAAGGGTCGTCTTCTCTTTAGCAATCTGGGTGTGCGAGCGCATCGTATAGATGCACAGTGGCTTCTGGGAAGAAACCTGTTCAGGCGCCACGGATTAGCAGTAGCACTACAGTACACACTGGTTCCCTTTGGGCAATGCCATGAGGGCACCACCCATAGGCCTTGAGACACAAAGTCTCGGGATTCGCGAATGAGTCCTCTCGCTCTCCTATGCACTCGTGTCTATTGGGGTAGTCGGTCTGCCATGTCCTCTCTTCGAGTCGGCGGACAGCGGACAACTCGCAGTAAGTAGTCCGGGACCCGGACGGTCCTATGTTGGAAAATGGCCAAGGGGTTTGTTATGTACTTGAAGCGGACACGCTATCGCTCAGGTTCGACTCGGAAATCTGTTCGATCATTACCAGCCTGAAATATGGCAGCTGGTACTTCTTAAAAAACGCGCGTTTGGTCTTCGCCGCTGACTCCATCACCATGATCAAGAAGACACGATACACGATAATTGGGTGGCGCGCCCCAGCTCGTGATGTAAATTACAGAGGCATTTATTTTTCGCGCTGATTTTAACATGTACTTGCTTCTTATCTGTCCATTCTCAGACGCGGACACACCTGCTAATGACCTGCATACACACCAGATCCCAAATCCCGACCGCCATTCTAATGGTCGACCTCCATTTCACCGCCGCCCCTAGTCTTGCGGTGCAGCATCTGGCGCTCGGACTTGCGCCGTGCGAGTCGCTCTGCGCGCCGGCTGCGCACCGCGATGGCCGCCGTCGGAAATGAAGCAATGCGCACGGCGAGGCGGCGCAGCCGCTTTGGCGCGCGCACCATGTCCGGGTCAAAATCTGGCTCCATTTCTATCTCACGGGAGGGAGAACGCGCTCGCTTGCGTTTGCACGAGAGGGAGAGGGTTCTTAGTCTATGAGGGGGGAGGCAATCATCATCGTAGTGCATCTGTCTGATCAACTTTCCTTACTGCCTTGATGTCAAGAGGAGAGGCCACGTACGGATCATCGTCGATTACCATCCCTCCATCAGCGGTCACCTCATCTTCCACGTCCATACCCACACCCACAGAGGAGCCCTCTGGCCTGGGCTCAGCGTCCATCGCCTCCGCATCCGCCTCGCCAAACAGGCCCTCGAGCACGAATGGCTCACCGAGCGCACTCACTATCTGCGCGTTTCCGGTCGTCTCGGCGCCAGGTGCAACCTGCCCACTGGGGATCGTGGACGGCAGGTGTGCAGCGTGCTGTGCGGGTGGCTCAGAGAAGAATGGGATCTTTTGGTGGTTCCAGTCGATAAGGGCTTGGCGTGCTGCGGCAAGGATGTCGGGCGTGCCGCCCTGCAGAATACAGTTGCGTTAG
This sequence comes from Lactifluus rugatus, assembly GCA_003315895.1. Lineage (NCBI taxonomy): Eukaryota > Fungi > Basidiomycota > Agaricomycetes > Russulales > Russulaceae > Lactifluus > Lactifluus rugatus. The sequence goes on along the minus strand of QFDW01001885.1, from coordinate 11,261 downwards.
CTTATGATGGGCGTGGAATGGAGGAAGGGGAAAGGACTCGCTTTGAGAAGGCGCCCGGTACTGAGTGCGAGCATGGTCAGAAACTCGAGCGTCGAGGTGAAGACAGGCAAATTGTAGATCTTCATCAATCTTTCGGCTTGGGACCGTGCGAGAATCTCCTCGACTGGTCACTAAGGCTGAGAATGCAAAAAAGCAGAGGAAGGAGGGAATGCACCAACCGACAGAGATCGGGTCGTCAACGTTCTCTGGTCTGACGACGTTGCGCAGGAGCACGGACGACTCATTCTGGCCTTGAATGCTTTCATCGTCGTCAAAGATCACGCCTGGCGAGTCGACTATCCGCAGGCCGCGCTCGAGCTGGACTGACTGAAGCTCTTTCGTGTGCCCAGGCTGCGCTGCAACAGCACAGACCTTACCCCGACATCAATGTATTAAATATAAATTCCTTGAACTTCGCATAGACATGACACACCTTGGCACGTTTGAGCGTGTTGATCAGACTGCTCTTGCCGACGTTGGGGAATCCGACGACGCCGACGGTGATGCTCTGCGCCGCACTCGGCTTATATGCCTTGAGAAGGCGGAGAAGCGCTGGCGCCGTGCCAGAGGCAAGGTTCGTACGCTGATGCGAACCTGCAGAACGGAACGGGAGCGTGGGGGTTGTGTGGCGGAGGTGTTTCAACCATGCCTGCGCATTCTCGCGTGGCACTAAATCTGAATCCTCCCGCCCATCTGGTTAAAAATGTAGAAAGGGAGAAGAAAAAAAAATAACGCGCGCACCGATTTTGTTGAGCACAAAAACGAGTCGTTTGCCCTCCGCCTCGCGGCGCCGCACCTCTTCCTCTACCAACCGGCTGCGACATCCTGCCGGGTCGCGCGCGTCAAGTACGAGGAGGACGACATCGGCCTCGTCGACCACCTTGTGCAGAGTGCGGATGTAATGGCGCCGTAACTGCTCCTTCGTCCTTCCCGCTGTAGACGTCGATCCGGATGGTGCGGACGAGACATCATTGGCCGAGGCGGATGCTGCGAGCTGGGCGAGCGAAGATAGCGTCGGTTCTGACGCCATTGTCGCATCTTCGTGCGGTGGGTCGTGCGGTGGAGACTAGATCGGGACGGCCAATACCGCGGGGAGGGGAAGGGGTTTCGCGGGTATCAATAACCATGCCTAGTGGGGCGAAGTAAGGTTGTAGGGCTAACGTACGGAACGTCTGCGTTGCTTTTCTGCCGTACGTACTTTGAGGTCTGGTAGGCGCGGTATACCTGGATCCTTTTTGAGTTCTGTGCGAGTCGGTTAGTGGCTACTGTGAGGGCGGCGAGCTCGCATTCGGGATAATTAGGGACGCACTGGATTTGAGGGGCACCGTTGGCTTTCTTGCATCTATGAAGACTGCTATTGAGCAGGGGTTAAGAACGACAATATTTTGGGCTTACTTTTCCTTCCCATGGTCAGCTTTAGTCAACAGCTCTGGTGATGCATGTCCATCACAAATGATTGCCCACGTACAATTACCACAAATCACCGGCCCCGGGCCGCCGCACTGTCCCTCGGACCGACTCGGACCCCCCTCCACTGCCAGTGAGTTCGAACGTCCTCGTTCATCTCTATCTTTCTCACTCCCAAGTGACCAACGCGACCCGTTCACTGTAGTTCCAGTTCTGTACTAATCATCGTGTCTAACGAGCTTTCTCCGAGTTGCTCCATCGGGCCCGGGATCCATCACTTGCCTCTCCCACATTCTGCTTCCTCAACCGTAGGCTCACCTTCTGCTCACTGGCAAGGAAGCAGCGAGTTTGACATCGCAACCCCACCTGCAACAGCGCGCAGTGGGCTCGGTTTGGAGGCAGCTCCACCGCTTCCCCAATCAGCACTCCGGATAACTTGTTGGGTGTACTAGTAGATAGGCCAGCTACTGGTCCCATCACCTGGTCCGACCATCAGCGCGAGCGCGATAACGGTTGCGGCGGCGGTAATGCCAGTGGTGAAAGCCAGAACTGGGCTGGACTATGGGAAAAAACTGCATGGCTTCGGTGTGTGAGAACAAAATATGTGCGGGCCAAGAGCTCTCCAGGAATGCTGGCTGGGGACCGTATTGTCGGCTCCTGCTTCATCGCCCGTACTCAGCTAGTGCGCTCGTGTCCTCGGAGAGCCCTTCTAATTTCTGGAGAGGCACGTGATAACCGCAGGGCTCGATATAGGTATGCACACTTGAATATGCAAAGAACAAGGTTGTGAGCGAGTGTATTGCTAAAGGAATGTGATGCATAAATGATATTTAGGGCGCCATCAACACGCGAGGCACAACTTGAAGCTTCGAATACATCTCTTACTAATACTCTCGAAAACAGTAACAGCCGCTTGGGGTAGTACTGGTGATTATGAACAGCAAGTTATCAAGGAAAACGAACCCATTGAGTTAGCCCAGAACTTCAGTCGCTTGTATCACGAGGTAACTCAATCACGCGGTCTGTTCTTTCCTTCTCCGAGATGTCGGTGTGGAAATTTGAAAGCGTGTAGGCGCTGCCGGAATGGTGGGATTCATTGGTGTAAACTGGAGGCGTATAGGGTTTATTGGTGATATATCCGTGCAGATATTTCCTGTGAGGACAGATAATTAATTGGAATGGAGAAGAGTAAATGTGGAAAGATATAAGGACGAACATCCAGGCAGGGATGATGCCATTGGGTGGGATGGTCCATGGCTCCGCATTAACGTAGCTGGGTGGGACCAAGCGGTCGCCGGTCACCTTGCGGAGGAACCACGTCACGCCGTTGATGAAGAGGTATGAAGCGACTCCCGCTATGACCCCATATGCGATGCTACATGTCGAGGTCAATTTCTTTTTCTATGTAGGGTGGTCCGAAAGATGGTGTGCGTACTTGTAGGTGAGAGGGATGGTGAGTATGACGAGAAATGCGGGGACGGCGTCTCCAAAGTAGTCCCAATTGATCTCGCGCACGTTACGAACCATGAGTGTACCAACAACCACGAGAGCACCGCCAGTAGCCCAGGAGGGAATGCTGGCAAATATGGGAGCGAAGAAGACAGACACCGAGAATGCGAGACCAATCGTGATCGCCGTTATTCCGGTCACTCCTCCCTCTGTCATTACCTGATATTTCAACCCGACATTGTGTCGTATGTGGAGGCAGTGACGCACCAGAAATGCCCGTCGCGCTCTCAATAAATGCCGTGACAGGGCTCGTACCTAACAGCGCTCCCATCGATATCGAAAAGGCGTCAACGCAGTATGCAATAGTACTGCCCTCAAAATCCATGGTGACAGGGTCGCGCAAGCCCGCAAACTTGGCCATGGAATATAGAGTGCCAGTTGTGTCGAGGATGTCGACGTAGAGCATGGTGAGGAGTGCATACCACACTTTGCCGTTCGTATAGTTATAATCAATAACGTTTCCAACGAGCTTGATGGGATGAAAGGCCACGACATTTTTGAAGAAGTCGAATGCCGCATTACCCTCGTCAGTGTATGGAAATGCAGTGAAAGCCGTCCCTCGAGGCCAGGAGATGATGGAAGTCAAGAAAATACCTATGAGGATCGCGCCTTTGACACGATATAGCAACAGGAAGACTGTTAAAAAGCTGAATCCGAGGATAAGCGCATGACGGTGGTAAAGCATGGAGTGAGCCCACCCCCCAGTACCAATGCCGAGCCACATCGTAGGGTTTCGCATAACAGCACCGTCACAATAACCGGGCAGGTTAGCGAGGTAATGATCAGGGGTGCATCCCCCAAGGCCAAGGAAATTGACGGTGTTGCCACCAATGACACCAAGACCGTTGGAAGCTACAAAGCGATTGAGAAGGCATACTACATGGACATGGTGACCTGCGCGTACAAAGCCCTATGAAACTGGTGGCGATCAACCAGGGAAGTGCGAGAAAGTGAATGTAAATTACGCGATAAAAATGCCAATACCGGCCCCAACAGCGAGAATGAGAGACTGTGGCATGAGGCGAATGAGCCATTGGCGAAGACCGAGCAACGATAGCCCAAGGAAGATCCATCTGTTCTGGAGGTTCAAACGCCAAATTCTCATTTCGAGGAAAATAAGTTTCACGTACCCTTCCATGAAAACGGCTGCGAGGCCTTCACGATAACTAACGATACCAGTTCCATGGAAACCAACAATAGAATAGGTAAACTGTTCCTAGGCTCAGAGGCGCGTGGAAAGGGGCCTTATCGAACACATACGTATGCGTTCAGCCCAAGGCCCGGAGCCAAGCCTATCGGGAGGTTTGCAAACAAACCCATGAAGAAACTGCTAAAGGCGGAGATAGCAGCAGTACTAGTGATCAGATCTTGTCTGACATCAGATATGCAAGCAAGATATTTTGCATCTGAGGAACAGCCGTCGCCTGTTGGGCATTCACAAGTGCCACCCGAGTCAGAGAGAATGGAGGCGTTGACCGAGATCTAGCACAAGGAGAAGGACATTTTGTTAGTGTGGTTAAACCACGAAATGTGTATGACCGTATACGGACGATATACGCCATTGCAGCCTGGGAAGGGGCGATAAGTTTGGTCGCTCAACATTTGTGAGACAACTTCACATACCCATGTGGTGAGCCCTGCACGGATTTCTGTCTAGATAGACACTATGAGCGATAAAAAGGGAAAACGAAAAGAAAGTTGCACACAAGAAAACGAGAGCCTACTCGTTCCTTGTCGACACCAGACCCTTCAAGCTTGAACCAACGCCCTACAAAAGAATCGGCCACCTGCATAGGACATTCGCAATCCAGAATATCTCAGACGTAGACACATCTACGTACGGTGGCGTTGATGCTGTCAAATACTGTAGTAGCCATTCCTACTGGAACATAAGACAGCTTAGGGAAACGGGAGTGAACGGTGACGGAGAAACGAGGGGTTTAAGAGCACGGAAGGCTCTATCTCCATTCGCTGCGAAGGGTGGGCTTGAAGCAAGAAGCTGAACAGCAAGATATCGATTCCCGCAAAGCTATTTCGAAATGTGAGAAATCGACACCGTAGATGAGATTTCCTAAAGCGCCGAATTTCATATCTACATGTGTTGCAACCCAGAAACCAGTAGTGCGCCACTGATTTGAACGCACAATGGAGTAGGCATAAATCTAGGATGATACCGTGTTTTTTTGCATTAACTAAGGAACAAAGACCTCTTCATACATTTTCTCTCTTGCCGAGAGCTCTCAGATGAAGTTTCAGCTTGGATGGCCAGCGTCGAGTTGGAGGTACAGCTACTAAAGGTAGACTTGCTCTGCGAGGCGTGAACCGGCCCGGGAAGCCCCGGATACCGATGGCGACTCTGTCGCGACAACTTGAAAGGGACCATCATGATCCCCCCCTTGAGGAAGTTCAAGGTAAAGTCCGAGGGCCTTAGGCCCGTTGTTCGCAGATCAGATACAGCAGATTAGGGAAATCCCTACTTTATGTCTTTGTTTTACTCCTTTTATCTTGCCGCCTGTCCCCTTCGTCTCCTAGGCCAAGCGAGTCCTGGTATCCAGTTTTGTAAGTTGCGCCACACAAATGATACCAACACCCTATTCATCTCACCTGATAATTGTTTTCCTTTTGCTTCGCACTCGTAAGCGAGTGAAATGAGACAAGATAACAACTGCGACGGGTTTGGCATGCGCACGCATGGACACATTGAACTTAGCCTGCTTCGACATATGGTATTGTGCAGTGGGCTCCAGGTCAGCAATATTTACCATGTCCTCGTGCAGGTGTTTGGCGCCCTGTAGCCCGTAAATCGCACCCTAAATTCTTCTAACACCCTCCACGGCAGCGACGTCAACTCCGTATAGAGGAAAGCTAGCTCCGACACTCGGCGGTGGTTCTCAACGTAACCAGGCATTGTTGGATGCAGTCACAAACGGTTTGCCAGCGTGGCAGCTGTGTAGCACGGGCGGGACACGAACCAAAGGCATCGAGAGCCCAACGATCTTATTTCGCTTGAGCTGAGTTTGGACTCTCCTCATTGTACAATGATGCACTGTCCCTGTCGTACCTCAGCCTGTTCCGCCCAAGACTGAGGCCTGTAGTCGTCTGTTTTACTCTCAGTTTCATGTCGTGTGACTCATGTATTCGACCTTAGCTCCGCTCGATGAAGGCATGCGAGCAAGTAAGCAGCTTGAAGGAAACTCCGCTGTGTGTTAGCACAGGACGATACAGACTAGGACCAAGCGCGCTCGCAACAATACAAGATCAAGATCCTTTCTCGAGCGGTAGAGCTGGTAAGGTACGAATGACTGGAATATGCTACTGCAGTTATCAGAAGATAAATATCGGTGAATTCTTGCCGTTCCGGCACCTGTTGGGGGACATTTCAGAGTCTATACTCAATGCCACACCTCAATGGTGTGTTTGACGATCCAAGACGTTTTCAGTGCTACATCCCCTCCTAGACACGTCGTCAACAATGAGAAAGATCTAAGCAATTTGGCCAGGCACTGGCAGGCCAGGCGCGGTTGAGGGCGACTATCACGACCCCCATGTGACACGCGCAACCCCATTGAGGAACAGGCTACCAGTTCCATCTTGGCTCGTATGGTCGAGGTGGCAGAGATGAAATTCGACTTGGCGCATCGATCTGTTACGTCAATGACCTGGCCAATGAGCTCCTTGAAAGAAGGGGGACCGCCACTGTGACTAGGACGGATGCAGTATGTCCCTGAGACTGCTATCGAGATTTCTTTCACCGGAGGTCGCCTTTTACGGTGGCCGCCATTGCTCTAGATCCCGTAGAACTACTGGGCATGTCCGCCTAGCAGCTATATGCACCTCGTCATCAACATTGTCCTCATGTCTTGGATTCATATAGTATTGCGTGCCGTATTGCTTGTGCCTTCAATAACCTTTCAAAGTATCCGCGACTTTTTTGTCGTCATTGATCATCGACGAGGGAACATCGGACCCCACGACCTGGGCTGCATCCTTATGGTTTCCAACCCTGTCTGCGGAGCCTGGGCTGTTCTTCGTAATTTGGCTAGAATGTTCCCCGAACTACCGGCTACAGTAATGCTGTCCTATCAACGCTGTGGTGTGGACAGTTGCGCCTCTACACTGTTCCTCCCCTCGGACAGAGCCCCACGTCATTCACAGTGGATGCCGTTACGTGCCAGCGATGTGTGGATCTTTTGAAGTTACATTTCCACGCTTTGGATTTTGTAATGGTACGGCAACGATGCGCGTACGACTGCCGGTCTCAGGTAATTCGCTCCTAATACTCTGACGAGATCATATCACAGACCAACTGCACGTGCCTCTCATAGTGTACTGTAATGGCTTCTTAAGGACGTGCTACCATGGGCTGTCTAGTAGCTTTGGTGCCGTCGGGTACGTTTGCGGACTCTGCATTCATCCTCCAAGGGCAAGGATGATGAGCGGGATCACCAGGCCTGCGTATTGTGTCCGTGGTTTCTGTGCAAAGCCTCACTTGGGTCCACAAAGGAACCGTTTGAGGCTAATGCCACACAATTCTCCTCTAATCCGATTGCAAATCTCTTGCGAATTTCCTTGTTGGCAAGTGCGAAACTTTGGAGGGAAGGGAGAGAGGAAAGGTGTCATTTCAGTTACCGTATATCACAGTATATCAAACCCGCGGACGGACAAGAGAGCGAGGGGACGGACGATGTACTTGCCGGGCGTTTTCGATCGCAAGACGTTACTAGGGGAATGTTCGATGGTAAGTTATAGTGTTCGCTTGACTCTCCCCAAAGAAAAGTTTAGTCTTCTACCCTGCGTGTCCCGAAGGCGTCCGAAAGAGCTTCTTCCCTCAGTTCTTTTCCCACTACTGTAGGGGCGACTCGGGAACCTACGGCGGCGGCGGCAATACCGTGAGTCGTACCTGTTTGTACTGTACAATGCGCCCAATAGTCCAGACAGATCCGGGTGCCGGCCTCGAGAATGCCGGCGGATGTGGACGTATAACGGGGTTGCACCTCGGCGTCGCCAGCAAGATGGCAACGCCGCAAACAGACACACGGTCACCCAAACCGAGTCGACTGTTGCAGAAAGCTTCATCCCAAGTTACCCTTAGACTAGTCTGAGGTTGTCTGTACCATCACTCACGGGGTTCTGTATGGTTGACAGGAGACACTATATGGGGGCGATTAGAGTATGTAATATGAAAAAGCGTAAGAGGAGGCTACAAGAGTGGGACAATAAACCACCTGCTAAGGAGAAATAATTCGGGGAAGGTGATAAAGCTTACAGTAATTAGGATAGATATAACTGACAATGACAGGCAGAATGTTGCATTAGCGTTAAAGTGATCGTAAAAAGGCGTGATTGTTCACTACAAGCCGAATAACGCAGCCACAAATACTTGGAGATGTAAAGCACTGCACATTGGAGAGCAAGCTTTAAGGCAGGCCCAGGAAGAGGTGCTATCCACGTCATGCGTGGACAGTTGAGGGTTAAAGTCGCAAGGTAAAACTTGATTCCTATCTAGTGGTCGGTGAATACTTGAACGCCACTCGGAGTGACGTATCCTAGACGGGCGCCGTCGAGGCGAATCGGGAAGTAGGTGGTCCCGCCAATGTTTCGAGGAGTAAACTCGTGACCTTTCAAAGGTTTCATGTCAGATAATGTGCCTTGGGAATTGAAAACAGACAAAAAAAGAAAAACCTACGGGGAGCATGATGAAAAGTAGGAGTGGCGCAAGCGCCTTGGTATTGACCTGTGGCTGAGGGATAATACGCTGTAGAAGGGACGGGACTAGAGCGGAGGCTACTAGTCGTCGACGATGCAAGGGAGGGAGGGGTTTGGGTTGAGGTAGTTGAGTTTGGGCGCGATAGGAGGCGAGCATGGTCATGAAGGCTGCAATAGAGAAGCAAAAATTAGGAATAACGCTTGCCACAATCGACGAGGGGGCAAACTGACAAGTGGCAATCAACACCATAAGGGCACCAGCCCTGATGGTACTCAAAGTGCTTGCACGGCGTACGTGCTCGCTGCTCGAGCACGTCACGCGGTAGACGCTGTTGAGGAGAACCGCTCAGAGGTTGGCGGGGATAGGGCACAGGCGCAACCACATGATACGGGAGCGTGGAAGGATTGATGTATTTGTAAGGGTCATAAGAATGACCAGATGCTAATTGAGGGGCGTGAACTGTGGAGGGAAAACAGGTCACCTTGACACTAGTCGGAATCATGTAGAGTAGACGAACTGTTAGACACGAAGGACATCATCTCTCTTCTAGATCTTCTTCTTCTGTCTCAAAGAATATTGACGTGTGAGGGTGACCGTGTAGAGGCAAGTGAAGTTTGGGACCAAAAAGCGGGTCGCTAAGGAATTTATAGTCATTGTGTGTGGTGCTGAGACGTCCGACCATGGTCAAAGAGCCCGCCCCACTGACCACCGCCACAGATTTCTTGTGCCACAATTTCGGATAAAGCCGAGAAATCGTCGGGTGTCAAAACAAGGCCAAACTTAACACGGTTGGCGTCTTTTCGTTCACTTTTCAAGGCTCACTCGACTTTCCATTGACGACCATGACTATCCCCTCTTCTGATGGTATTGGTATCGCCAACCTCCCAAACCAGGTCGGTTTAACTTGTAGATAAGGTTTTTTTTTTCTAAGTAAATGCTATCTTTTAGCGACACAAAATTGTGGCCAAGCGGGGAGCTCATTTCACCATTATGGTCGTCGGTTGGTCCCTTGCCTCTGTATTGTTCCTTGAAACACTCTTTCTCACCTCTCAATAAGGCGAGTCGGGTCTCGGAAAGACCACTTTGATCAATACCCTTTTCTCGACCGAACTATCTTCCGCCAAAAACTACAGTAGACGTCACCACAAGCAGCTCGACAAGCTCACCGAAGTCGAGATCATCAAGGCAGAACTCGAAGAGAAGCAGTTCAAAGTCAAGCTCACCGTCATCGACACTCCTGGCTTCGGTGACTATGTCAACAACCGCGACTCGTGGTCACCCATCGTCGACTTCATTGACGACCAGCATGAAGCATATATGATTCAGGAGCAGCAACCCCAGCGCAGCGAGAAGAGCGACCTTCGCGTTCACGCTTGCTTGTACTTCATCAGGCCGACCGGGCACACGTATGATTTCGTTTTCATTTCTTTGAAGTTCTGTCCAACCGCTCAACCTTGTTACAGCCTCAAACCCCTCGACATTGAGATTATGAAACGCCTTGGTACCCGCGTCAACCTCATCCCTGTCATCGCCAAGGCGGATACGCTCACACAAAGTGACCTATTCACCTTCAAGCAGCGCGTCGGTCCCTCTTTTTAATCCCTTGTATAACAACCACCTGACAGTCCACGCGGTAACGGCAGATTCGGGACGTCATTGCTGCGCAGAACATTCGTATTTACCAGCCCCCCATCGAGGTGGACGATGAGGCTAGCGCAGAACACGCCCGCATCCTTACAGAGGCTATGCCTTTCTCCATTATTGGCTCTACCGAAGATGTCCAGACCCCTGATGGCCGCGTCGTGAAGGGCCGCGAGTACCTTTGGGGTGTTGCCGAAGGTGGCCTATCTCCCAATTTCTGTCCCTCTTTCTGTCTTGTTGACACATGTGTATAGTGGAGAACGAGACCCATTGCGACTTCCGCAAGTTGCGCTCGTTGCTCATTCGCACATTCATGCTCGACCTCATTTCGACTACGGAGGAGAGTCACTACGAGAACTACCGCCAGCAGCAGATGGAAACTCGCAAGTATGGTGAGCGCAAGGTCAAGAAGTTCAACAACCCCAAGTTCCAAGAAGAAGAGGAACAACTTCGCAGGCGGTTCACTGAGCAGGTCAAGGCGGAAGAGGCTCGCTTCAGGCAATGGGAACAACACGTAAGTATCCTGATCTTGATACGGACTAGTTATTGACGGTTTGAATGCAGTTGATCACTGAGCGCGATCGTCTCAACAAGGATCTCGAGATGGCGCACAGCGCTATCAAATCTCTCGAGGCAGAACTCGACAACCTACAGGTCGGCTACGGACGTGGCAGCGGACGGCGATGAATGTGTCTTGGTTTTGTCTTGAATAGCTGCGGGGAGCTACGTAAAAGCTGTCCCATCGATGTAGGGCGGTACTTTGATAGATACCCATATTTCAGCTCTGACCGGGGTCGCTCACTTAATCCGCTATTCATGATACTAGTACCCAGTTCTGTTTCTTGTTTCCGTGTCCGCGTTTCTAATCTCATTGGACTGCGTAGCGCAGACATTGGTCTATTGCTCATACCTGAAATGGAAGATATACAGTAATGGCCGAGTTAACCGAGCGCTTGTG